>JAYMTJ010000466.1:0-10925 GCA_036897525.1 Pelargonium x hortorum | reverse complement strand
CCGAGGCAGGCTAGGCGTCGACAGAGCCCGCGCCGGAGAGGCCAGCGGCGCCTAGAGCACCACAAGTGGAGGCGGAGACGGGAGGGGAGAGTAGGTGGCTCTCTGGCGGCAAGAGCCGCCGGAAAGGAACGGCACGGCTAAGGAGGAAGTAGGAAGCTAGGGTTTTAGAGAGAAATGGTCTCGTATAAAGAGAGAAGTGTAGAATTATAAGTACTAGTTTCTGCCGAGTGGTCAAGCACCTTATTTGTAGATTAATATGGTATCTAGATAAGGCTACAAATCTAAATTTTGCGATCGAAATAATTAAATAAATAAACTAATCACGTAAACAATCTTCTGCCCAATAGTATAAAAAAGGATAAAGTACCAAAATGGTCCATGTACTTAATTTTGGACCAAATTGGTCTCTGTACTATCTAAAAGTGAACCAAAAAGGTCTATTCCATCCAATTCCGTTAAATTTAACCGTTAAGTGTCCTACATAAATTTTTTTCACCATTTTTTATTTCTAAAATTTCCACCTCAACTCTTTCTATCCTACATGGACTCCACCTCACTGCCACGTCAGCCCCACCTTCTTCTTCCTCATGTTACTAGATAATCAATATATTCATCGGAAAATTCATACAATCACTGAAAAATTCATAGTTTTACCCGAAAAAATAGAACTCAAAATCAAACCCAATTTTATCTAGAACGTCGAATCGAACTTATTTAATTCTTTTATCCTAATTTGTTAATAGGAATCAAACCAAAATCGAAAAAAAAGGACTTAAATGTGTTCTACTTTTCTTCACTGTAATTAAAAGCCAACCCTTCCAATCCCATAACCAACCCTTAACTTGTCCTATTTTTCTTTTTCTCGATTAATTTCAATTTCACATTGTTTTTTCTAAATATCATATCTAATTCAGTTTTTTTTTTTTTGTGATTCTGCATTTTTTTCAATCCTCATTCAATTGAGGTTACTCACATTTTGCCGATTCATTTTGTGTGTGTGCACATGTGTGGGATTGAGAATTTTTGGGTTAAATTTTTCCTTTTTATTGGGTTTTAGTTTTAGGTTTATGATTTTGTGGAATTTGAATTTTTATACGAGGGCTTCCATGGACAGATTCATGTGGAAGCCAATAGACCGTGGTTAAATATTTCACTGTGACTTGTCAAAATTCTTGTCAACTCAATTCTGCTGTGAAATTGGTTTGCATTCTATAATGTATTTGGGTTGGCCATTGGATTTTCTTGTTAACAGGGCTAATGATTTAACTTGTTCAGAAATTTTCAGCTAATCTCTTTTCATGTATATGTAGTTGTCAATGGCTAGTGAGGATGTGAACTGCAAAGATAAGTCACATGGAATATGGACTGTAAGAAAGAGAGCTCCAAATCATACTGGGATTGTCAATGCATCTGTTGTTGCTGGATCCGCAGATAAGCCCCTTCCTTTTTGTTTTTTTTTTTAGATTTTGGTTTGATTCATTTTAAAAAATTAGGATAAAAGACTTAAATGCGTTTGATTTGACGTTCTTGATAAAATTGAGTTTGATTTTTAGTTTGATATTTTTCCGATAAAATTATGAATTTTTCGGTGATTGTATGAATTTGTCAGCGAATATGTTGATTATCCGGTAACATGAAGAAGAAGAAGGTGTGGGTGATGTGGCGATGAGGTGGAGTCCAAGTAGGATAGAAAGATCTGAGGGGGAAATTTTGAAAATTAAAAAATAATAAAAAATGGCAAAAAAAATCCATGTATGACACTTAACAGTCAAATTTAACGGAATTGGACGGAATGGACCTTTTTGGTTCACTTTTAGATAATACAGGAACTAATTTGATCCAAAATTAAGTACAATGACCATTTTAATTCATTTTTAATAGTACATAAACCATTTTAATACTTTATCTTTTTATTATTATTTTATAGGGACTCAACCATATTCTTTATACAAAATACATAAATAAATGATACACGAAAAAAAATATTTTCCCATATATATTTCTGCATATTAGTACTTCAGATATAATTCTTGGTGGCGAAGTTCATATTTTATCCTAGATACACCCTCTTCTGGCTCCTTTGAAAACAAAATTTTGATAGTCATTGAAAGTTTGAACTTTGAATCCTCATTCTCTGATTGAAAATATGAAGTGAAGTCAAGATTTTGATTTGCAAAATCGAGTTTCATCCAAATAACCAATTTTTAGGTTAGCGGGCACCAATCCATCCAGGAAGAGGGAAATGGTTGGAGTCAATCCCGACGAAGGAAGAGGACGGCGACTACCACCATGGATGTTGGGCATCAATGGCGAAGACAAAGTAAAGAAGCCAATTATTGGGCAGGAAAGCAGTTTCCTAAAGAAAGTACTCGACGCAGACCAACCTGAAGCAAAGAGAACTAGAAGAAAATCAAGCCCGCAAGACATCGATCATGATGATTACATTGCAACAGTTGTAGAGAAGAAGAAGAAGAGGAAGGATACCAAAATTGGGAGAAAAGTACGCGAAACGGAATCTCAAAAAGGCAAAAAAACATCGAGACTGAAATCTGAAAGAGCAGAGATATCTGAGATATCATCCCCAAGTGATGGTGATGTGGAACTGACTGTGGAAGATCTAATGAGCATTGCTGAAGAGGTACTTTCTAGTTTACTGTCATAGAAAGAAGAAAAGTAGCTTCATTTTTGTGTTTGTCTTCTTATTAATTATGGTATTTAATAGTGGGAAACTTCTACCAATTATGAACTAAGCATCAAGGGATTTTGCAAAGTTTTAATTATTTTCTAGGATTTCATAGAATTGCTTCACAAATGGAGCGGTAGATTTGTTTCCAGCTTGGCTTTAAGCTTCTATAGACCTTCCACTTTGATTTTTTCTTCTTCTTCAAATTGCTTTTATTTGTGTGCAGTATGTTGAAGCCGATAGGGAGAGGGAGCAAAAAAAATCATCTAGTAGAGCATGTAAATCAGAAAGCCAACTTTTGATGACAACCTCAAGTAGGATTGGATGGGGAAGTTCTCTTGATGCTCCTAGTAACCAACCTTCTTGTAGTTCAACCGAGACTTTGATAAAGGAAAAGAAGGTTGCTGTAACACACAGAACTGGAGATCCTGCGAAGGACATGTTGGACCTGTTTTTAGGTCCCCTGCTGAAGAAACCTCTGGAGGAGAAAAAAGGCGAATTTAATGCAACTGATTGTGCATTTTCTTACAATCATAAAAAGCAACGTCAAAATGATAATGTTGGAGAGGAAATGGCTCCACCAGTGAAAAAGAAAAGTAGTCTGAAAGACAAAATCACAATGTTTCTTGACTGAATATTGTAAAAAATTGGTTTCAGACAATACTGTGAAGTGGATTTCTGACATTCTATCTGATTGGCTGAGTTCAGCATTCTGTTGAGCATTGCAAGCTTATTGCCTTATTAACATCTTTTCCTCCGATGATTCTCATCTAGGCAAGTATCTACAACTCCTTATCTCCCCCCATATGCAAAAAATTATAGTCAAATCAGTTCCAATGATGAGAGTGGGAGTTATTAATTTATGTTGTAATCCATTATAAAATATTTTATGGGATGGAATTTTCATGAGCTCTGAAGTGTGTGTTACTGACTATTTGTTAGTTTCCTTTTCATGTTCTGTTGGTGCTCGTAATAACTTTCTTCCTTTAGTCATGTGAAGTTTCTTATTTTATGTTTGCTCTGCCTCACCATTATTAATACATGGTTTGCAAGAAGTAGAAAATATCTGTAATCAAAATTTCTAGAGAATCTACTAATGTTCTTGAGCATATGGTGTTTCCTAAGAGTGAATGCCTGAAATATATTCATCAGAATCTATTGTAGAAATTTCCATTTTGTATATGCAGGGTTGTTCTCCCTGCTTTACAATTTTATTTGTATCAACCTGTCTGACACCCAAAGAATAGCTGATTAACTGTTTATCCTCAACTTAAAACAAATGGCATGAAAGTGGAGGTTGTTCTGCATCTTCCCATGAGACAAATTGCATTATATTGGTTTCTTTTATCTTCCTTGAGAAGTAGAGCTATATTATAGGTAATTTTAAAATCTAAAGGTGATGGTAAACATAACGAGGGTAATCTTTGGGCATCCATCTCAATAAAGTGGATGTTGATGCATCATCTCTTGTATAATCCCCTATAGACTTTAGTAGAGGGTTAGCTGGCACCTCATTTGATTTCTTTGCTGCCTTGCTTTATTGGTAATCTATATGTTAGGATTGTTTAGGCTCCTATATCAGTTACGTATGCTTCCTTTCTGTAAATGAGATGCTTGTATCATATTAGATTACTAGGCAAAGGGGTAGATTATTTTTCCATCAGACAAATTAGTTAGTGTAAGCATAACTTCTACCTTGAATGTGTAAAACAGAGGTAGGCGTTCTGTGATTATGGTTGTGCATTTGTTCAGATATTGCAATGAAAATTGTGAGGAAGAAGAGAGCTGAATTGTAATGACTAAGAGTCGTAGATTTTGCCACATGTACATATCATGACCTGCTTTTTTTGGCTAGGTCACTAAATTTCTAGCTTACTAAGATTCCTTTTTGAGTTAAGCCGAGCTCAAATAGTCTAATGTCTGCTTGGTTCAACTTCTCTTTGCCAACCTTTCTCCATCAGTATTCTAACTAATGGTGAGCAAGACTAGGTACCTCTTTTGATAGATAATCAGTGAAGACATACCAAAAGAAAGGAAGGTTGCACTTTTCAATACCTTTTTTCTATTTTCCCTCCATATGGGATCAAATCTTCATCTTCATGGTTCTCAACTAGATGCATTTATCATGTAGAGTCCCGAAACATCAAGATGGTGCTCTGATGGTTATGACTTGGGTATATTCTAATTTAAGTCTTGCATATTTTTCTGATTGTTTTCTATAGGGTTTTTTTCTTTGTGCCAGAAAAGTAAAACCTTAAGGCTTCATTTTTGGAGCTTTCTTTTATTTTTTCCCAACAGAGTGGCCACGCAACTTTTGTTGGGTAATAGGAATAAGAGTTGAAAAAGGCAAGTTATAGTAGATTTTTCCTTCTGCTATAAATTGGTTGTGATTAACTGATGAATATTTGGAGCTTAGCTGAGGTAGCCCAAAACTGGCGTGTCTTCTATTGCTGAAAAACTGTGGGAAAAACATTCGAGAGGCAAACAATTTTCACTCTCCAAAGAGATTTGCGATTGCATTTTTACTACGATTGCAGAAACAGGATTTTTTCCTTTCTTTTATCTCAATTGTACTTCTCTGACAGATGAAGGTTATGTGTAACCGGTTATTTGCAATGGGGATGAAGATCTTTTTTCGTGGCCTTGAGCCTTTGGCTTGTAGTAAAACATGAGACTTCAGAAACTGTTTGGTTCCTTGCAATGGGATGAAGTGTCTTTTTGCGGCCTTAATCCCTTGGCTGGTAGTGGACAATGAGACTTACGAAAATGTGAGGAACAGAAAATCTCGAAGTACTTGAGATCATCAATTAGTTGGTATTTTGTATTTCTCTTTAAAAGCAATACTTTTCGTTAAACTATTTCATTGAAGGTTTTGCTCGTCCTGGTCTTAGATGATATACAGAAATGAGTTATTAGGTGATGAAGCATGAAATCATTCAAAGCCAGTGGGTGGTCTGTCTGGTAACAAAAATAGCTGGTTAAAAAGTATTCAGAGTCCTTATAGACAAATTGAACTTTGAAATGGGTTCATGTGAATATGTGCAACTATTTGTTCTACCCGGCAAATTGGGAGTCGAACGAGAATTGCTGATTCTGGGTGGCTGGTTTGCTTTTCAGATATAGATATATCTTAAATTTACTGGTTTTAGGTTTGCTGAGCTAGTAGTGAATTGGGGATTTTACTTGGAGGCCAACTATGTTTGTTATTTTGGTCAAACTCTAAAATTGCCAATTCTGCGCAGATGGTTTGCTTTTAAGATAGAGATTAGTCTTAAATTTACCGGTTTCAGGTTTCCTTCAGTTGATCTCAACTCTGCCGCTTCTTTGTTGGGGTTTGCAACTTGAAATGAATAGGATTCTCATTAAGGTTGTTTTAGCATTTTGGACTTGATGATTCCCTCTAGAAGCTGCTATTATTATCTGTCATATAGGAGTAACTGAAGCAGGGATTTCTATTATCAGAGTTTATCAATCAATACAAGTAAAAATGTGTCGTTTTTCTGCCTAGAATCTTATAATATACCATGCACTTTCTAACATGCTCCTAGAATCTTATAATATACCATATGCTTTCTAACACGCTCCTCGTTTATTTGTCCATGTTCTCAGCCGAGGCATTTAGCCTTCTCTAGTGTTGTCATGTATTGAGTGGATATTTTCCTTTTTTTATCTTTTCTGGTTACACATCACTTGGTGACAATTGTTGCATTAGGATTGATGTCCGTGTGCTTGTCTGATTTTAGCTAGTAATCTAATTACATCCTGAAGTCCTTGTGAAATGGTTTGCTGTCTGTCTTGCTTTGATTATTTCTCTTGTATGGTTATCTAGTCCAATGTACTAATTTGTTTTTGTTGTCTAATACAGCCAATTATAGTCATAGCTGTGTATGATAATGAGCAAGGATAGCCTAGGAAACATAGAAACATTTCTTACACACCCCGGAGATCCCAACAAAAAATTTAGAAGAAAAGAGAGAAAAGAATAGCCAACAATAGTTATAGTTGTGTGTTCTAATGAACAAGAACAGCCTAGTAAAACATAGAAACATCCCCTACGAATTCCCGAAGAACCCGACAAAAAACTTAGAAGAAAATAAAGAAAATTATACTTTTATTTATTTATTTATCTCAATATGGAGAAGTACAATAGAACAAATCCTTTACAATAATAAATTATGTATAAGTAATATTATACTATATTATACTGTTTTGCTTTACTTGTCTACGTTTATAAAATACAAATGATAAGTGCATTTAGGAGTAGTGGAATGAGGTGGTGGTACAAACCCATGGCTTATGGCAACCCAGTCTTTGATCTAAACTATGTGCCTTGATAGTTTTAACTTTTAAAAATGCCCAGCCGCATTGAATTTGGCGTTTGACTCACCGGACTGAAATGAAGATTCATGTTAGAGGGATTGCTTACATTAACTTTTTCTAGGAACCATTTTGTGTCCTAGAGTAGAAATCTCGGAAGGCCTACTTTACGGCCATTTTTCTTAACATCTTCTTGTACTTGATTTCTGAACTCTCGAAAGGTGAATTTTCTGTAAATAGAAGGTTCTTTGCAACTCCCAATCACAGAGTCATAGGAAGGGCATAGGAAATAAGCTATTGAATATCTCTCCATATTCTGGTTAGCGACCACTTTGTGTTCCACGCTTTTATAGACATCATTGCTCCATGCCTGTAAATTTTCAATTACCAGATGTAAGAGTTATGATCTAATACTTAACAGAGCAATGAAGGACAGCTTGGTTAACCGGCAATGTCTGTCAAGAATTTATTACCTGCAAGAGATCCCCAATATTGACAATGAGGGCCTCTGGATTCGGTTTAACAGCCACCCATTTGGAGTCTTTCATCAACTGAAGTCCACCAACTTGATCTTGATAAAGGATGGTAAGGTAGTCGCTATCTGTGTGAGGCACTAGGCCAAAAGTTTCTTGTGTAACAGGACAGGCTGGGTAGCGATTCAAACGAAGAAAGCAGGTGCTTTGGTCACAGATATCTTCAACAACTCCCTTTTGGTGGCTCAAATTTTCTGTAAGAATCCCTGCTAGCAACCTTGCTAGTTTTGACATTGCTGTTGCAAATTCTTTCATCGCTTCCCTGTTGTTACAAGTATCAAGAAGATAAGTATCCAAATAAAAAATAGAGTTGCATCTAAAACTTGGTTACTATTTACATGTAGAATGGATCAGAAAGGTGGGGATTAAGATTCCGAATATTGGTAGCTTGTGCCAGAAGTTGCTTAAGGACGACATGGGTTGGGGAAATCACTTGCATGAGCTTTGGTATGGTCAAGAGGCAATGACTTGAGGTATGCATGTAATAATGTTTCAAAGAATATTATAATACCTTAGAGTGACAAATTCTCCATAGTTTGTGTCTTCTGAAATCTTTGTGAGAGGAATGTGGAAAGCTTCAGACCATGAGTACTGGTTTGGAGAAGTAGCATTTGGTGACCCCCACCTGTATGAGTTATTCAAAATCCCACAGTTAGCCTTTATCTCAAAGGGTGCCTGGAATAACTTCATTTGCTCTCTCCTCATCCTACCCAATAGTTCAGGGCTCATGCCATGGTTAACTACTTGGAAGAATCCCCACTCTGAGGATGCCTTGCAAATAGCAGCAGTGCAAGACAGTCTCTCACTCTCACAATCACTTGTTAGACCACTGAGGTCTATGAGTGGAAGTTGGCATTCTGGATGCTCATGATGGTTCCTTTGAAAGAGTGCAGGAGTCTCTGCCGGGTGGCGTAGAAGAGCTCCATAATGGTCTAGGAGAGGCGGGTTTGAGTGAATCATTGTGAATTAAGTTCTTGACTGATATTACTAACTAGCCAAGTACTATGTGCAGGAAGATGAGATAGAGCAAAGTGCAGGATGGAAAGTCGAGATGGCAACTGGTATTTATATGCCTGAAACTTGAGAGGGCAAAGAGAACAAGGAGAAGAAAACAAGAGAGGTACTCCAAGTTTTCAACAGTTGGCAGAAGTAGAGCACTTCTGAATTTGAAATTGTGCGAGAGGGACCAAGTCTGCACAGGTGCCTAAAAGAAATATTATTGGGTGCACCAAAAGTGTACAGAGGTAGGAAAATGTCAAGGAGGATGGATCCAAGCCTAGCTAACTTGGTTTATTTTTATTTACTTTAAGAGGACATGAAAAGGTCGGTTCAATTGTTAGGGTAGGTTCCCTTCCTTTTCTTTGTCAAATAGCAAATATGTTCCGATTTTGCAGTGGGATTCTTTTGGGGCTATTAAAAAAAATAAACTTGATAAGACTTTCATATTCTTCTTCCCTGTTTGATTCGTTTTAATATTTCAGTTTTATCAACTTTTCCAGCGCTTGTGCAGTTATAATAGTTTACCGTTTCTTGGATGCATTCCATTTTTTTAATCTGTATTGCAGGAACTCCTCTGGACGAGTTGGTCCAACCTGATAGGATGAAAAGAAGCGCAGCTTGCCAAATGGTGAAGCAGATGTGTATTTCACTAGCTGATGGGAAGGTATGTTTTGAACTCCATGCATTGATTTCTCTTGTAACATATTCTTGAATATATCATTAATAAGTTTACATTTTGATCAACTAGATTAATTGCCAAGTAGCACAGTTGTTTATGAGGTGAACTCTAAATTGCTTAGTTTGGATATGATTTTCTTTGACCTTGCCATTTTTATATTGCTTATTCTTTAGTAGCATATCATTAGGTTCATTCCAAATTTTTTTCATTGAATAAACTAGTCGGGCTGTGGTCTTTGCTCGTGATGTGAGTAACTAACCACATGCTAAAGAAATTGGTGTGGGGCTTTATAAATATTATAATGACCTTTGCTATGAAAGATTTAATAAGAATGCATTGGTCTACTTGTCTTAACAGTTCTTTAGGTTAAAACATTAACAAGTTGTGCTAATGCAGGAGGAAAATTAGTTAATTACTGACATATACAGCTTTTACGATTCTGCAAACAAAAGTAGTGCACATTATGCAAGATGGTTTTGGAAATTTCTGGTGCTCCATAGAACTATAACTGTAACCTATAGCTCCTATAAGATTCTATTCGACTGGCTAATTTCTAGGTGGTTATGCTTAATTATTTTCTTTAGCTACCCCAAACCTACTATAAAGAATATTTAACTGCAGAATCAAAATAAAAGGCAAAGAGCAGTTGGGATCTGTCCACTCTCAAAAGTCAAAAGATCATCATGTAGGAGGAAGCATAGAATATATTCTGTTTTCTTATAAAAACCTCGAAGAGGAAATCAACAAACGGCCCATAATTAAACATCCCGCAGAATTCTTGCATTTCTTAGTACACCTTTTAGGCAGGAGATTTTGATTCCAGAATGGAATCATGTTGTTGCCTGTATTATTTTTACTATATTTAATTGGGTCTAGGGTTTATTCGAATTATTCCATATGAAAATGAAATCATTCTTCACTAATCCTCCGGAAAAGGAAATGGAGAGTGGATGCTTGAGCTCCTTTTGGAGCACATGCCAAGGGGGGCCTAAACTAGTCATAATTTAGAGACACAATGCCGCCCAGAAAACGACTCTGGAATGATTTAACAATACGGTGCCGCCCGGAGACATAGGAATAACATGTCCCTCTCAGACCCATTATAGCATCACATATGATCGTTCTGTAGCATTGGTGATGATGGTCCAAACCAAAGCTTATATAATAATAATCATCTTCTCTAAACTCTGAATACAAATAAGCAGTTAGGCGGCTTATTGTCATCTGGAAGAATCAGATGCTCAAACAAAAAGCTTAGTTAAACAAATTAAGCTATCAAACAAAATGTGTGGTGCATGTTTGACCTTGACCTAAACCCGAAGACCCAGGTTTGGTTTGCATCAGTACACATTCTGCTAAAGACGCTACACAATTTCAACCATTTTGTGCTTGGAAGAGCATGTGTTTGGCCTATCAGAAGAACAATCTTGTTGTTAGTGATGTGAACATAATTATACCCGTCATTAGAGACAAAACCAAACCCATTAAGGTCTAAAGGAAAGGGATTAACAATGGAAATTAATAATTGGAGCTAGAGGAAAGACAGAAGAATCACTTTTTGAATAGGGTAAGGCTTAATTTGTCTGTTAGTTAAAACAATAAAAGATGCAGAGCAAATTTGGTGGATTTTGGTTCAGACTGATCATGTCATTTTCATATTGGAGCTTAGTGCCTGAAAATAATTCTGGAGTGTTGGAGGAAACATCTTGAGGGT
>JAYMTJ010000465.1:0-10930 GCA_036897525.1 Pelargonium x hortorum | reverse complement strand
AAAAAATGAAAGGCATTATGGTCTTTTTGTCATTTAACTGATGGGGAGTTGGATGGAAACATCTTTTTATCTAAAAGGGTAGCTACGTGTGTACTGAGGGTGTCTACATGCAACATCAATATTTAAGAGGGTAGTCATCTGTAATTAACCCTTATATATATGAAGAGAGAGTCTAGAATCTCAAAGATGATTAATTGGCTGAGATTCTCAGCCAAAACATTCTCAAACAAACACAAAAGGAAATGAATTTGAGGCGTCCACAAATTCATTGGGGCTGATAAGAATGTTAATTGGTGATGCATATCACCAATTGACAATCATACATGTCCTAATGAATTTGTGGGCGACGAGCTTCCGCACGAATCCATTTACTCTATATTCTATTCGAGAATCTAAGTCAATTAATCATGGCTGAGATTTTGGGCACTCTATGTATGTATATATATTTTGAAGTTAATAGGTATGCAAGTACGTACCTGGGGAGCTTCTTTTGTATCCTCTCAAGGGATTGTTGCTTTTGAGTAATTGTTCAGTGACGTCCTTACTGATCTTGTCGGTTGCGAGGCCATGATGGATAGGTTCGTATCGTTGTTGGCCAAGAAAACCATTACGGAATATGGGGTATATTCTGTCTTCAACGTGAGATTCATCAATTTCGTTCAAAACTCTTTCGGAATTTTCTAACCACTCAAAAACTGAGATATTGAACACAGCCTTATCGTTTGTTTGAAGCAGCAGTTTTATGTGCCGGATCATGTTTCTAAGCTCTTCAATTTTTCTTCTTGTCAGTAAATCCAAGTTTTGATCTGTAGCAACGAAACCGCATAAATATATGCTATCAAGGTTGAAAAGGCTTGACCTGAACACAACACAACCCAACCCAACCTAGGCCTATGTTCGGTTTCTGATGTAAATATAATTAAGGGTCTGTTCTACTAGAATAAAAGATAGATTCAACACGAAAATTGGTCCAACAACATTTCATCTTATATCTATATGCATATGTGTGAATTATCAATAGTATTTCTATAACAAAATGATTAGTTATCATGTATTAATATGATCGTTACAAAAGTAAATATATCATACTAACTTTTCTTAATTTTCTCAAAATAGAATTGAAAACATTAAGGACCAATTGTGTGCTTCCTTTCTTGATAACAGATCATGTATTTTTTTACAAGCAATATCAACCCTACTGATGAGACTTGAAACTAAGACATCTGATATTCAAGCGTTTAAATCGCTCAACCTAATATGTGTTGGTCTAATAGATATTAATTGGCTGTGAACCCATGAAATTGTCAATGTGTATTTTTATTTGAACCCGCTGAAGTAAATCTGACTCCATCAAGTACTTTTTTTAATTACATAAGTAATTTTTTTTGTTATACCTCTCTATTAATAAAAATTATTTTCACTCAACACATTTTTGGTGGTGGTGATGTAAGATACTACTTTGGTGCGATAAAGTCCAAAAAACTTTAGGCTAGAGGGCAGAGACTTAGTCTCTCCGTTGAACACTATAACTCCTCTATGTTCATATATAGGGTTCTAGGTCGTTGCATATTTGAAAATTAAAAATTAAAAACTATTTCCAAGAAAAGAAATAAGGGACACAACCACCAAAGATTAAAGAAAGCAAAAACCAGAGAAAACATTATGAAGACCACTAGTGCTATTCTGACTCAAATTATTGATCGGAATCGGAATTTCATGATCTGATCATTTTGGATTCAAATTCTCATGGTAACTGAAATCGTTGCTTTGCTCACGGCGGCGACATCCCTTTGACCACCTATGCCACCTATTAAATATTCTAATTTCAAACCAGTGGCGGTTGCTAGGCAATAATGCTCTAATTATACTATGCATTTTATGAAATTAACCTAACTAAAATATCAAGTGACGAAAAAAAAAAAACACAACTAAAACATTAAATTACAATCACGTAAGATACAATACCTGACATTGCTCCTAAATTTAGCTCTTGTGGCAATCTTCTAGCTTTTGCAGAAAATGGCTCCGACCTTAATTAACTAACAAAACAAATATATGTATGATCATATATGATAAGGGACTGAATTGAACATAATAACAAAATCAAATAATTAATTTGTGGAATGAAGTTACCAAACTAAAACAGAAGATCAGAAAAGAAGAAAAACCTTAAATTAAAGATCTCATATTAATTTCACTCCATTGAATAGTAACAAAATGTGACTGAATATATTTTTCATACAGACAGATTGGCAATGTTGGTGATGATTGATGAACAATGCCTGCCTGCCTGGTACTTGAAATTCATTCTTATGGTTTTGGCTTACAGAGAAACAAAATGATGAAGAGGAATGGGAGATATCTAGCAATGGAGGAAACATTTTCGTTGACTTTTTGTGATAAAATAATAGAAGACAAATGTTGGTTACAACTTAGAAATATATCAGTTTGGTAGGTACATAGGGGTGTGAAAATCTTTAGGGGTTAGGAGTCTAAATTAAACAAGACCCAACTTAACGTACCTAATAATATTAGAACCGTAAATAAATTCAGATTTCATATCAGATTAAGTCGGGTTTATGAATTTGGGTTGAAAATGAGTAATCGGTAAATTGGTTCATATTTTACATGTGGCCTAGCTCAAAATTTGGTAGGGCCTATTTTATGCAACCCGGCCATATTCAATAAACTTGGGTTATAATTCGTAGGGTCTATCCTGTTAATTCACTTTCAATTTTATTCTCTCTCGCTACTTTTCATGTGTTCCCACAAGATAAATGCGTGTTTTAAAGCTTTATAGCGACTATTTCACCGTATTACTCTTTGATAAGTACTTGACAACAAAAGCACGTTCAGTCGTATTTAGTCAATCGATGAAATGATCATCAGGGTGAGCTTTTCCCTCAACTTCTGGAATTTCAAGATCCAACGGGTCACACCGGACAACCGTAACCCTCACCAGTGAACGTATTTATCTCTTATGTGGAAATCAAAATTTTCCAAACGATGAGAATAAATACATGGAAAGAAAAACATGTTTCTTTCTTTTCCTTTTCGTTATTTAAAAAATGAAATTTGGACTCTTATTAATCAAATAACTAATAACAAATATTTCATGTCTCGTGTAAGTCATGTAATCATGTCTTGTGAATCATATCGTGTCACATATTCATGTTACGTGCTCATAATCGTGTCGTGTTCATGTTCAATATTTCAACACTATTACTAAATATATTGTGTCCGTGTTGCATCGATTATATAGCAATGCAAAGATGTAGGGAGGATATAAGAACACTTAAGAGCATAAATAAGTACATGAACATGCAGGTGATCAACAGAAAAGTAATTTAATTTAAAAGTAATTAGTGATTTTATGTTTTTGGATTGTCGTTAGTGTGTTCACTCTAACTATCCAATTACTGATTTGTTCAGTTCTGTTTCCTCCCAAAGACTGAGCATTTTTAATTAATTACTAGTCTTTTTTAATTATTGATGAAGAAGGATCTGCATAATAATATGTTATCTTCTAAGTATATAAAATTAAGAAATCGTACAAAGCAATTAATAGAAGAACGTGCATATAGCGAGAAAAAAGGGGCTGTGCTCTTATTTAATATCTCGATTTCCAAGACAAATAAGCAACGACTCCTAGAAATAATTTATTGACTAAAACAAATTTATCTCACAAATTGAATCGGATTGAACCACAAAGACGGTAAATTGAAGCATTAATGCAACTATATTTCGAAAGTCCCAAATATAAGACCTAAAAATTAGACTTAGGAGTCGTTCGTTTAGCTATTTTTAGGTGAATTTTTATAAATTCAGGATCGGATATATTGGGTATTTAAATTTCTAGTTCTTATATTCGTTTAATTTTTAAATAATGAAACATAAAAAATATATAATATATTCTCTAGCCTCTTTAAAATTGAAATATTCAAAAATATGAATATTTGAAATTGCATGGTAGGGTGAAATTTGAAATATTCACATTTTTAAATATTTCAATTATTATGTAACTAGAATTCAATTTCAATGTTCTATTTTTATAAAAAATTAAACGAACAACCCCTAAGATCAACTTTTTACTTATTGATTTACGCGTGCATGCAGCGATATGAAAATATCATTACAAAATAATGATGGATTAATGATGTATCCACCTATCTAGTTAAATATAATTGTGTTTCAAATTTCAAAAGATCATGTGAACTAATTCCTATCTATAAATAAGAAATTTGATACCTCTGGCTGTGGCTGTACTTGTTTATGTTAAACTATAGCCTACCTACTTACAAAATTAAGTCAATTATATTTAAAAATTAATAAATGATTAGTATATGCCATCAGAGATTCCTTTTATATCTTTTAGGGTTTTTTTTTAGATTAATCAAACATATATAGTAGTTTAATCATACATTTGGAATAACAATGCAGATCCAGCTCTGTATCAAACTGGTAATTAATTAGCAAGTAAAGTTTAATTTTACTTTTACATATAGCTACCTCTTGAGTGTAGCTAGTTCAAAGCAAGCATTCCATTTTAGGTGGTTCAACCAAAGAAGAGCACTTTCTTGTAAGTGGAGCAATGTCATCATCTTCAGCAACAACAACAACTGTTAACTCATTAATGGTTCCTGAAGTTCTGAAGAACAATAACTACAAAATATGGAGTGCTTGCATGGAAAATTATTTGGCGAGTCAAGGTCTTTGGGAGCTTGTTGATGGAAAAATTGCAGAAGATACAAACTCAGAAGATTGGAAAAAGAAGAACGCTATGGCTTTGCATGCAATCAAAATTTCATGCGGTCCAAAAATTCTCTCCCAAATAGGGTTAGCTATAAGAGCCAGTGATGCTTGGAAACAGCTAAAACGCATACAAACCAAAAGAGAAAAAGGAACATCAGGTACTTATTACTACATATTCCATTCTCTTCCTACTTTTAATGGTTAAATATTGCATTTTACCATAAGTTAGAGGATCGACCGATTCGTCTATAAACTATAATTGAAGGTTCAAATGCCATGAACTTTTGAAGTACTACTATATCAATATTCCTGAAGTTTTTGTATGTCATTTGTTTCTTGCATAGAGAATGATTTATCAGTTTATTTTCAATTGCCACAAACAGAATATATGAATATACACACATATATGATATACGATATACGTATGTGCATAAACATATTTCAATATTTGTTTAAACATTTTTTGTTGTGCTTTTTTAACTATTTTGTCCATTTTCATAATCGATCCATTGTATTTCTATCATTTCTTACACATTTGTGTGATTTGTAGTGTGTACATATATACATCTCTCTCTCTCACACACATATATGTATATATTATATTGTAGTTCAATGGCGCACACATATATATACACGCGTACATGTGAACACATACTCTCTCTCTCTCTCACATGTCCCTCGTTACAATATAGTCCAATGCACTCTATTATAATTTATTAATTTGTCTCGTAATGCACATGTTACACATTCAAATTTTCTTTTCCAAATTTATGTGTCATACATACATACATATATCATATTGAGAGAGAGAGAGAAGTTTAAGTCAAAAAGTGTTTGGATTAAGCTAAGTTGTCATCAATAACGCGTTGACATTTTATTAAAAAGAAACTTAAATCAATGAAGTCGTCCGCTTCCACAAATTTATTAGAATAATTATGAGTGAATTTAATGAAATGTCATTTTTTTTCATTAGTTTGGTTTACTCTTAGCTAAAAAAACCTTTGGCTCGTGTTTCTTTTGCTCATATATATAGATTTAGCTTTGCCTGAATCAATCCAATAAGGATGCAACACCTCATTAAAAAAATTAAGGATACAAGCTCCGCTCTTTCACAAATTGATTGGAGTGTGTACATATATGTGAAATTTAATGAGATGTTCATCTTCTCGTTGAATTGACTTAGCTAAAATACTGTAAACATTTTCACAATCGGTTTAGACCTCTGAATCTCTTAATGTTGTTAAAATATCATAGAATTTCAAATGACCAGGCAAAAGCTGTCATTTGAAATGTAAGCATGTTTTGAATGTTATATGATATGACTCAATAACATTTTGTGTATCATCATCAATGGCTAATAATAACAAAAGTGGTTCACGTGCAGAGTCACTGCATGTATGTATCGATATCGAACCGCACGCCCAGCAAGGCAATAATGCTCAACCTTCGCAACTTCTGTCACATATTCAAAATGGGGACTTGACCGAAGTAGAACAAATCGTTAGAAGCAACGTCCGCGAAATCGTGAGGGAAAAAATTACAAGTAGCGGAGGAACAGCACTTCATGCGGCAATAACAGCTCAACAAGTCGAGATTGTCGAGTACTTGGTAAATGAAATGAACCGCAAGGACTTGGAAATAGAGGACAACAATTTGTTCACGGCTCTAGATACTATTGCAGCTCAAATTGATGATGATGGAGACTACAAGGCTCTCCAAATGGCGGATTGCATAACAAAAAAATACCCAGGATTGGTCACTCGTGGGAGGGTCTTGACACCAATTCTGATAGCTTCTGCTCATGGCCACAAGGAAATGACCAGACATTTTTATAACACCATTGTTGAAGCAAAAGATGCTGCTGATCGGGCTCGGGCGGCTCAGGGTTCACCACTAGTACAAGATCCTGAGCAAGAAGAAGATAATACCACTATTATGGATACTCTGGATCCTGAAAAGGGTCGTCTACATGGCGCCATTCTGCTTAGTCAATGCATCAATGGCAAAATGTTTGGTAAGTGTACGTACATTTTAATATCATATTTGAATATTAGTTTATATGATCCAAGTTTTGGTGCCTCTCCCTATGGTCTTATTAGGTCCACATCATGAGGAAGATAATCTCTACCCAAACCCATTTGTATTATATATAAGAGGACCGTAGAAAAACATGAGACTCGTACGTTCAAAAGAGTTTTAAAGTATATAGTGATGAAAAAGTTTCACAACTTATCTTTATATTCTCATACTGTAGGTAGCCTAATATATGCATATATAATCATATAAAACACTAACTATTGCACTCGTGAAAAAAAATGGTCTCTAATTTTACGGGAACAACTATACAAGCTTCAAACAATACTATTTTTCGGCATGAAAAAGGACCATATTGGTACATATACTATCAAGAGTGAACTAAACAAAAATGACTAAAAGTGAACCAAATTGGTCTATTATGTTATTTTTCATTCAAATCATAGTTAAATAACAATGTGTTGTTAAAATACGTTTATTTATTTTATTTTATTTATTTTTGAAATGTAATTCATTTTCCTAGTCATTGTTGAGTGGAATATGAAGATTACAAAATTAAGCATATTTTAACTCCACATAGGCGTGATTTAACTGTGATTTGGATGAAAAGTAGTACAATTTTGGTTCACTTTCAAATAATAGAGAGATTAAATTGTTCTATTTTAAAGTAAATGGACCATTTTGGTTCAATCTTGACAATACGTGACTAATTTGGTGATTTTCTCATTTTTGGTATGTTTATTTGTTTATTCATTTTGAGATGATGCTGCATGTGAACTACAGATGTTGCATACAAATTGCTCGAGTACTTCCAGGAATTGGCTGGAAAACAATGTGGCTCATTCGACCCAATTCAGGATTTATGTAAAGTGCCTTCTCCATTTTCTACTGGAAGTCGGGGTTTCTCAAGTTAGTACCATAAAAACCTTAATACATTTGTTAATTTTATAGGACCATAAATAAAAGCACGAACATGATATATCAGTGGTGATTTTGCAAGTGTCCGATCATCGTTTATGTACTTATTTGTGAATTTAGCAAGTGCCCTTACACTTTTCGTATTAACATTTACTAGGTCTATTCAGTGGAAGGCTTTTGAGAGTTTTGAAATGTCTTGGTAAGCAACCTTAACTTATGCAAAAGGTTAATTGCATAAAAAAAAATGCACAAAGTTATGAGAACAGTACTCTTTTAACATGTTTATAACTAGTGCATATGCAACTTTGTGCACTCATTTTGTTTCTACAGGAAGGAGGTTGAGTATGTAAGCGGGACACCCGCGACTTTGTCACCGTCGGCTCTCGTGTACACCTGCAAAACAAGGCCTCGGATGGAGGTTGTCTCTTTGAATCCCCTCCGACGCCCAACTCAGATACTTCAAGGTACACATGAGCAGACGGTGACAAGGCACTCGACCATCTTCGTGTAGCAACATATTTTTCCTTTGTTTCTTTTCTTAATATAACAACATTATTGTTTCATCGTACGTGGACTAAACTAGGATTCGGGGACAAGATTGAGGATCAAAAAATGATACGTTCTGATGCCAAAAAATTTCTCAAATCTATCTGCGAAAAGTTAGCAAGTTTCGACGAGGAGAAATTGAAGGAGACTTCAGTAAGAGAGGCCATGTTGGAAGCTGCAAAGAATGGAATTGTTGAGTTCATAATTGAGATGGCTCAAGCAAGTACTCGAGGACTTAGGTTGTTCTTCGATGATGATAGAAGAAACATATTTTCATATGCAATTATATATCGCCAAGAAAAAGTTTTCAATCTCATATATGGTCTCAGTCCAAAGGTTATAGACGATTTGACGAATATTGTGGATAGCTATGACAATAACATGCTACATTTAGCTGCAGGATTGCCTGAAACTTCCTCTACCTTTCATCGAACTTCAGGTGCTGCGTTGCAAATGCAAAGAGAACTACAATGGTTCAAGGTAATCTCAACATACCTATTGCTCAATGCGCAAATAAGTGCGCATATTTGGTCTCTTTGTCTCAAAATCACTTGAATTTTGTCTTAAAATAAATGTCAATTTTGTTTTTTTAAGAAGTTAGTTATACATAAATTTTCTTTATAATAAGTTAGTTGAAATCCCTTAACACATGATTATGAGAATATAAGAACAAATATATCACAATTACTAACTTAACTTTAAAATTTCAAAATAGAAACAATAACAATTATTTTAGAACAGAGAGAGTATCATTTACATGTTCACTTGTATATTGTTTTTGCGAAAGCCTAAGTACACAAACATTGATCCAACATGATTAAGACTGTTAGTTACTTCCTAATCAAGTTCACTATGTTGACACATGTATGACGCTTGTATAATTATTTGTGCAATTAAGTATTCTCTTCTGTTTTTCGGTAAAAGATCCAATTTTGTCTCTAAACTTTCGTATTTAAATCTTGTTTTGTCCATGAACTTTTATTTAACCAAAAATGGTCTTTAACTTTCACATTTGAATTTGGTTCATGAGTTTTTTTAAACCAAAATAGTCATTGTCGCTAGTGCTTATATCAAAAGTTTGTAAACCAAATTAATTAAATTCAAACATGAAAGTTCAAGACTAATTTTGATTTAAACAAATTCAGTGACTAAATTAGTTCTAAATATGAAAGTTCATGCACTACAAGAATTATTACTTTTGGTGACAGACAAAAATATATTGTCACCAATAAATTATTTGGATATGGGCTGAACGAGACTGACAAGCCCAATAATAAGCCCACTAGTGTTTACGTTATTGGTGACAGATTTTCTGTCACCCAAAAGCTATGTTTCCATGACTGGCCCTTCATGTCATGTACGTGCGTTGGACTTTCCGTGACAAGCTTTTTGGTGACATCCATATTAACTTTCTATGGCAGAATACGGGGTTTCAGTGACCGAATAAGTTGTCACATAAAGTGAAATTTCTTGTAGTGATGAATCTAACTGAGTCTTTTACTTTATTTTTCTTGTCAAGTTTAAATAAAAATCTTAATTTGCAGGCCGTAAAGAAGTTATGCGGACCTTCTTCTAAGGAAAAATTAAACCAAGATGGTTTAACGCCTAGTCAATTATTTACATCAAGTCACAAAGAATTGGTGAAAGAAGGCGAGAATTGGATGAAAGCAGTGGCACAATCCGCAACCGTTGTTGTCGCTCTTATTGTTACCGTCACATTTGCTTCCATTTTCACTGTACCTGGCGGTAACAATCAAGATACAGGATTCCCAATTTTTCTTTACAACTTGGCGTTCAAGGTTTTCATAGTGTGCAGCGCGTTATCTTTCTTCTCGTCGTTGACTTCAGTACTAATGTTTCTTGGAATTCTCACGTCGCGTTATGCTGAAGATGATTTCCTGGTAACATTGCCCAATAAGCTAATATACGGCCTTACTTCGCTTTCTATCTCTATAGCGTCCATGATGGGAGCATTTTGTTGTGCCCTAACAATTATGCTGCACGGGCGCTTGCAAATTATCTTGCCGGTCTCTCTTCTTTCTTTCATTCCGGTGCTTTTCTTCTTCTTCTCGTCGTTGTATCCTCTACTTTCG
Source organism: Pelargonium x hortorum (assembly GCA_036897525.1). NCBI lineage: Eukaryota > Viridiplantae > Streptophyta > Magnoliopsida > Geraniales > Geraniaceae > Pelargonium > Pelargonium x hortorum. Next base: position 587 of record JAYMTJ010000465.1, on the reverse strand, counting down.
GAGGTTTTTGTATCAACGTATGGACCGAGTATTTTTTATACAAACAAAAAATCTCCAAAGAAAAAAGAAGACTGGAAATCGAAGTAGTGATTAGAGACTTGATTTAGATTGTAATATATCTAACAGTTTGAAACATTCCATTTTTTTTTGGAAAAATATGAGTGAATAAATGAAGTTTCAACCATTGATTAACTCTTCATCAATTAACTTTCATGCTGACACATGTCGTTTGTCCACTTATTTGTGCAGCTAGTGTTCTCTTAGGCTCTTATTGGATTGTTTGGGAATGAGAATCAACAATCGGAATGGAAATGAGAAGCATTCTCATTCTCATTTCTTTCATTCTCATTCTCATTCTGATTGTTGATTATCATTCACAAGCAATCCAAACGGAATCTTATTGTATTAGAACTTTCTTCCTTGTATAGTTTATATTCTAACTTTCAAAAGTTGTTAAATCCTATTTCTGATATATTTTTGCATATGCTTGTATTTCCCATTTCAACTCCTAGACAACGTACAATTGAATTTGTGTTTATATGCAATGACTTTTATCGAAGATCAGAAATTGAAAAAATAAAAGCTTG
>JAYMTJ010000464.1:0-10934 GCA_036897525.1 Pelargonium x hortorum | reverse complement strand
ATTTCAAATTCAATGTTGTCTAAACAAGGAACATAAATGATATTATGAGTAATAGACGAAACATAAAGACAATATTTAGGTTATAAATTTAAACCACCGGAAAAAGATAAATCATAATGTTTTATGTCTGATGCGTCCATTTTTCTAGTTAATTTGACGCATTATATTGTCGTTTGTCGTCTTGTCCACGTCGCAAATGATTTTTTATAAGTGTTTGAGTTTCTAAGTCCAAGTGCCCAATGTCCAAGTTCAAGTGTTCTCACTCCAAGTTAGGGTTATGATCCAAGTCAGGATTACGGTCTGCATCTTGCTTCGAACTTTTGACCTGCGTTCACAACACACAAACGAACGAGGTACCAGAGTGTTTCCGGGACGTTGCCTCAGGCGTGAGAATGAGTTCTCGTTCGGAATACACGTAAGCTCTAGAGAGTATTTTAGAGAGAGAAAGTCTATGGCAATTAATGAGCTTATCTCTCTCTCTCTTTTACTTAGAGAGGGTTTACCAAAAGGTGCCACATGTTATCGTATGATTGGCCGGTTTGTGGAAGTAGGGTTCATTGCGAAACCCTTTGTGGCTTGAGCATTCGATCTCCTGAATGCGTCTTGCGTTTGTGTTGGGCGTACCCAAGGTCCCTTGCATGGCTTGTGCGTGCTCGGGTGCCTTGAAGAGCCTTGGGGAGCCTCTATCGCACGCGGTATCATCATAAGATCTCGTGAGCTTGTGATTACCTTGTTTGAGGTCGGGCACGTCACGCGTCCTTCAAGATGGCATTGAATAATGTTTGAGATCTTTAAGGACGCTTACAATGATTTGGGACCTTCCCTAAGCCTTGGAACGACCCCGAAGGATCAAAAAATAGGCAAGAACATCGAAAGAAAGGGACAAAACCATGTTCATCACCCACTTTCCTTCTGCACGATCAGCTCTGCCGCCGCCATAGTGTACAACAAACCTTAACCCTAGTTGATGATAGCTAGGTTGTCAGACTCGTCTTTCGGATTACCATAGTCAGTGATAGCTAGGTGATCCTGCATTGGTGTCCCGCGATGCTCAGACCCTTTTGTAATGAGGTATGAGTAGTAAGGAATGCCTCTGATAACTATCACAAGTGCAGGGCCTGTGGGTGGTTGTAGCCTGTTTGGAGAGCCAATCCCCATCAACTTATTCTCGTGCCAACCAGAACACGAGGAAGCAATACACAAAACCAAAGAAGAGCAAAAAATACTAAAATTAAACCATAGAACAAAAAATCAAAATAACTTAAACCTAAAATAGAGATGCTGCCTCCACTAGATAACCGCAACACTCTTGTCCTCTTCGCCCAATCTGCCCTAAGCGCTAGTCTCTGCTGACTACGAAATCTAGTGGGTGCTACCGATCGTGGTTAACTTAAACCCTAACGGGGAGTCAGCGGTAACCCATCTTGTAATCACCCTTATCATCTTCTAGCCGTCAGAATCCTCTTTCCCAATCAAAATCTAGATGATTTTGCTGGAATCATTATCTTTGCCAGCAAAAGAGAAGAAACTTGAGAAAAAGTAATCAATCACCACCACCTACAACCCCTCAGAGCGTCGTCGGCTACCTTCTCGGCACACTTTTATTGTCTCCCCCTCACATTAAAGGCAAGATAGGGGTATGTAGTGGCTATGGACGTTGGTTGCCTTCAATCTCAAATCCTAGCCACCTCTTCTTCTCTTCTTTCCTCCAAACCCTAGCAGAGCCCTTTTTCCTCAACAGTTCTCAACTTTTTGCTCCATGAGTTGAATAATATTTGAACCACGTATCTAACCATTTATATTATGAGTGCTAGTATTAAGGACATATACTTAGTTTTATTTTTATTTTAGTCTTAATTCCCCAAATATAATTCTTAATACATATCTTTCATGGCCTTCTGGCTACAATCAAGTGTCAAAATAATTCTTAATATGAATTTTGTTAAGACGCATGTGAAAGATGACGCTTAAACTGCCAGACTCTTGTGAAGAAGAAGAAGAAGAAGAAGAAGAAGAAGAAGAAGAAGAAGAAGAAGAAGAAGAAGAAGAAGAAGAACTGAAAAGGCAAATGAATAAATAATAAAAGTGAAACAAAGTTAGATAACTAATTTGAATAATGTTGATAATTATCGATAAAATTGAAAAAAAAAAAAAAAAAGAGAGAAAAACAAAACAAAAGAAACATGCAAGTGTAATAAAAAAATCAAAAAGAAAATATGATATGGTCATAACAAACCCTATAATGTAGAATCTGGAGGATGAAAATTGGAGCCCAAACAGATTCAGTTGCCAATTTAGCTTAACTTCCATGTCTGCTCCTAATATTGCTCTGTTTGCGTATTCACACTAAATTTCCACAACACAAACAAGACTCGTGAGATTTGGCACTACTCATTTTTCAGATACAGACACTACTCTACTCTACTGATCTACTTCATTCAAATTGAACACTTCTCTCTCCCAACCAGCAACAAAATTTGATCAACAACTACATGTGGAAGCGGAATCGGAATCAGAATTTTGTTCTTACAAAACAAATATATTTACTAGAAATTAAGATGGTGTTGCCATTAGTGTTGTATTGTTGGTTTGGACTAGTGGCAGTGATTATTAGCAGCAGTGGAGCAGAAGGAGGCAATGTCACATACGATCGCAGATCATTAATCATCAATGGACAACACACCATCCTCTTCTCTGGCTCTATTCACTATCCTCGTAGCACTCCTGAGGTTTTTCCTTTTCCTCTCCTTCTCTTTTTTCATGTTTCTATATTGAAATCAATATCACTTGTGATCATTTCAGTATTTAATTTGGACTCCAATACAACCAAATAATTGCTGCATTGCCATTAATATGTTCGTGTTGCAGATGTGGCCATCTTTGATTGCCAAGGCCAAAGCAGGAGGTTTAGATGTGATACAGACCTATGTCTTTTGGAACCTCCACGAACCCCGTTTGGGGCATTTTGACTTTTCGGGTAGGAACGATTTAGTAAGGTTCATCAAGGAAATTCAAGCGCATGGCCTCTACGCCTGCCTCAGGATTGGACCCTATATTGAGGCTGAATGGACTTACGGGTATGTATATCTATGTTTGTATGTGCGTACCAAACACCTTGACAACTAAATTCTTATGGTTTTGCACGGCAGGGGACTGCCGTTTTGGTTGTATGATGTCCCGGGAATAGTCTTCCGTTCAGACAACGAACCCTTCAAGGTACATATTATCATTTGTCAATTGGCCAAAACAGAATATGAAGTTTTTTAGTTTTAGTCAAATGAATTTGTTGGTGACAGTTCCACATGGAAAGGTTTGTGACAATGATAGTGAACATGATGAAATCAGAGAGGTTGTTTGCTTCACAAGGCGGGCCAATTGTTCTGTCCCAGGTAAATTCATAGGCATCAAAGTCTGTGGAATACCTATGACTTCTCTCATTCATATATTTTTCACTGTATCTAACAATTGTCTACATGTAGATTGAAAATGAGTATGGAAAGATGGAAACAATTTTTCGCGATAGGGGGGCGTCATACGTTCAATGGGCTGCAAAGATGGCTGTTGGTCTTCAAACTGGTGTGCCCTGGGTGATGTGTAAGCAAGATGACGCGCCTGGCCCTGTGGTTAGTCTCCTTTTTTATGGGATTGAAGACATTGTATTACTCAAAAATCTATTGCACTCATGCTTCTTTAAAACTGATTCTGACGAGACCGTATGTCTTTTTTCCCACTATGGCACTAGGCTGACATTTTTTATTCAGTTTAACGTGTTCTGTCAAATTCATTGAGCTTTATCTGTTGGGTATTTGTTTTTTTAATGAATTAGTTTGTGAAATTCTAGATCAATGCATGCAATGGGAGAAGGTGTGGAGAAACATTTAAAGGTCCTAATTCACCGAATAAACCATCAATATGGACAGAGAACTGGACAACCCTGTAAGCAAACAATGGACGCTTGATATAAGTTCTTTGTTCTGAATTTATTCAGTTTTCAACTCTTTTACTTGGTGGACAAATGTTGACACTCAAGTATTCCTGAGTTTTTGCTCTACAATGTTTGCTAAATATTTGCATGCCAAACAAATAAGTTACATATACCACCCAACTCATGCTTCTGTTTTCTTCTTTTTTTCCTTCTTTTCTGAAGCTATCAAACCTATGGTCAAGATACACACACGAGATCAGCTCAAGATATTGCATTTCAAGTTGCTTTGTTCATAGCAAAGAAAGGAAGCTACGTAAATTATTACATGGTATGATAAAATCCACGGTTTAATCATTTTCCCAGATTTGGTTTCAAATTAATAGTTCAGTTCGTAAATCACTAAATCACCTGTTTAGATTTATGTTTTGCTTATATTGTAGCAGAAGCTATTTTTATCAAAGATGAGCTCATACATATGAACTTGTAGATACTGTAAGAAGATAACAAAACTTTGTTTGAAGACAGCATTACATAGTTTCATGTCAATACGGTTTTGTTTCAGTATCATGGAGGCACCAATTTTGGACGAACAGCCTCTGCTTATGTACTAACAAGTTATTATGATCAAGCTCCGCTGGATGAGTATGGTATGTTATCTACATATTTTTGGTTTTATAGCAACTGTATATTTGTTCTATTCTAAATAATAAGTCAATTATTTTTTCACAAATTAGGTATGCTTAGGCAACCTAAGTGGGGTCATCTTAAGGAGCTACATGCTGCTATAAAGTTGAGCTTAAAGCCTCTACTTTCTGGAAAACAATTTGTCATCCCTTTAGGCCATTTACAAGAAGTAAGAAATGTAAAAAACTGTAGGTGCTGTTGAAGGTTGTGTAGGTGGATGGATAGCTAAAAATATATCCAACTTGTTTGGTCACAGGGCTATGTCTTCAGAAGAAGTTCAGAAGAATGTGTCGCCTTTCTTGTTAACAGTCACGGAAGAATAAATGCCACAGTCAACTACCAAAATTCTTTATATAATTTGCCCCCTAAGTCAGTTAGCATACTACCAGACTGCAAGGTTGTAGCCTTCAACACTGCAAAGGTATGATTTGGATTCTGATTAGTAACTCTACTCAATTAGTACACTTGTAAAAGCAGTACTTAACTTTTCTTATGAAATGTTTTTCTTTAAGTAGGAAGGTTTCTTTGCTAAGTTATTCAAAAAGATTGATGGGAAATAAGTTCATATTTACTTAGCAGTTGTGTATTCATACAGTTTTCAGAAGTAAATTTGGAATTTCAGTCACTAAACTTATAATTGCTTCATAGGTAAGTACACAGCACAGCACAAGATCGATGGAAATAAGCCAAAAACTCAATTCTATTGAAAAATGGGATGAGTATAAAGAAGCTATCCCTAACTTTGATGAAACTTCAATAAGAGCAAACACATTGTTGGCGCAGATGAATATGACTAAGGGTACATCTGATTACCTTTGGTATACATTCAGGTAAGAATTGACTTGAAATTGATCTCACTCGCCCAAACTATTCAGTTTGTCCTTTAAGTGTCTGCTATATTCTATGCAAATGCAGTTTTCAGCGTGATACCCCTGATGCTCAATCTTCACTTAACGTGCACTCCAGGGGACATGTTTTGCATGCATTTATTAATGGAGTGTTTGTTGGTAAGCTATTTTTTATCTCTATATTCCTTGATGCTTGTTGAAGTTGGTTTGAAATGTGAACATCTAATAATCTCTACTATTGATAACAGAGTTGCAGCTTCTTAGTATTAATCTCACAAGTGAAGGCTTTCTGAAGCAAACATTAAAAATAAGAATATGCATTATGAGAATCTTATATTTTGTTCCAATTGCTATACATGTGCCATGTATGCAGTGAAGTATAGAATCTTTTAGTTGAGACCCTGCAAAAATAAAACATAAGAAAACTAATATATAAGCACCTTAAAACTCAGAAAAAAAATGTAAGAGACGTGAAAGGTTTCTTTCATGACAATGGTGGAGAATGCATCTCTATATGACAATCATACACAAGACACAACATACATGTGCTATCGATGTCGTGTTGACTGCTATTTTATTTTCCCCTTTATTGATACGGTCACTTCAACTTTAAATCAAAACCATTATATAATAAGGTTCGTGTTACAGACCAGAATGACATCAAGACATTTTTTAATCTGATTTTTGTTCACTCTTTCAAGTCTATGATATTGTTCATGTTATCTCGTACTCAACATATTAGTTTATTTTGATGTTTTTTAGGATCAGCGCACGGAAAAGCCAAAAATAGATCGTTCACACTAAAGAATGCAGTTCCTCTCAAAGTTGGGATAAATTATGTCTCCTTACTTGGTGTAATGGTTGGATTGCCGGTACTTCCCTAACATAATACTGTCAGTCAGTTTCTGGTTATTTTGGTTACAATACAGGAATTGACTTTTAGAGAGAATAATTATTAGTTGCATTAGACTAGTTTCTTATGGCCTTTCTAATGGCCTTTGCATGCTACTTCTGCTAATAATGCAGTTCAATACACAAAATACAACATAACCCTTAACCATATGGTTAGTTGTTACCAAATTATCTCACAAAGCACCTCAACATTATGCCCCTATCAGCTTTAATCCTGTTTGTCTTCTTGTTTGCTTCATTTATATTCTTACAGTTTTGGTGACTTAGTTTCCTTTGTGGCATATAGGATGCAGGGCCATATCTTGAGAGTAGGTTTGCTGGATTAGACAATGTGAGGATTCAAAGCACAAATGGATTTCAAGATTTTACTAATTATTCATGGGGATATCAGGTTATTCTCTTTCATATACCATTTGATTATTTGAATCTGTATACCGTATGAACTAAATTCAAGTGTTACATTTTGAACTGTAATGTTAAAACTTTTTTTCATGATTCCAACATTCTATGAGTTTATCCAACTTCAACTGAGGATTGTTTTTTTTCCATAATCTTCAAAACATCTTAAAGAAAAAAAAAATTTTGGATTATTGAGATCTGCCTCTGATTATATTGCACAATTTCGTGAAGGTTGGATTATTAGGAGAAAGATCAAAAGCATATACAATTCATGGATCTCATAAGATTCAGTGGAGTCGGTTTGGAAGTTCAACTCATCAACCACTCACATGGTATAAGGTAAGGAAAAAATTCTGTCAATTCTTGGGTCAATTTGAGTAGCAAAACTTTTCATTATGCAATAAGTAGAAAATCCTCCAGAATATATGGACATGTTCTCATGTCTTTTGGAAAGAAAAAAGAAACTCAGAAAAGAGAAATAGGGGAGGACAAAGAAGGAAAAACATAGAAAGTCAATGGTGGTTAAGTTGTAAATATGGTGGAACCAAAACTGCTTTCGCACATTTTCTTACATTCATTTATAGATTTCTCCTAGTAAATGTCATATTTGTTTAATTGTGTGCAAGATGTTATGGTAGGCAAAAGGATATATGCTCCCACAACAATGTTAGGAATTGAGGGTTAACAACCGCAATCAAATAAGAAAATGAACAAGCACAAAAACCAATATAGTCAAAATTAATCACGACACAAAGGTTTACGTGGTTCGGAAAATTGCTTACGTCTAAGGGATCCACTTCACACATCTTTTCTTGAATTGATCAAACTATACAAGATCCCTTTGCATGGAGTGTTAAATTTTAACAATGGGCTATTCATGCTATTGTATATTTGGAAATTTCACCAATCTTCAGTTCAATGATATAAATGAAATGCAATTATCTTCCTCATCTCAGTTTCAAGGGACAACTAATAGTAGACCGTGTATCTTTTCGTTGGGTAATAGGAAGATTGTCAGTTTGCAAGAATGGAGTTGGAGGATTGATTGTTGAAGGTGGAGAGGCAGAGGGAACTGCAGTAAGTGGATTGTCGCTAAAGGGAGTAAGACGTTGTCTCCAATGATTAAGGCTAGAAGACTCATGTTGATTGACCGGGAAATAGAATTGTTGTTCAAAGAATGTGACCTCAACAATCATGAATTACCGGTTGAGATCAGGCTCTTGTAGCCCTTTTGAAGATGAGAATAACCCAAAAATATACATTTGAGATATTTGGGAGCCGACATATCTCGTCTTGGATCCAAATAGTGGACAAAACAAACGCATCCAAAGGAACGAAGAAGAAGATGATAAAGAGACTGATTTGGAAATAAAACAGAAAAAAGAACCTGGTCTTGTAAGACTGAGTATGACATGTGATTAATAAGGTAGCATGCAGTGAGGACAAGGTTAGCCAAAAGCTTGAGTGGAAGATAGTTTACTATTCTAATATAGTGTTGTATACAACTAATTCTAACAGATATCATGACTAAAAATCTCCTGATGTGAACTGATATATGTTTATGTGTGTGAAAGGCATAGAATCCAATTGGTAGTGTATTGAATATAAATAAATTACAAAGAATAGGAATCTTTCAAGGCTTGTATGTAGGCTTCACAGTTATGAATCCTCACACATTGTAACTTCATTGTCAATGCACAGACATTTTTTGATGCACCTGCCGGTAATGATCCTGTTGCACTGAACCTTGGCTCCATGGGAAAGGGCGAAGCCTGGGTTAATGGACAGAGCATTGGCAGATACTGGGTATCGTTTCGCACCTACAACGGGAGTCCTTCGCAAACATGGTATGTAGCCATTACAACGGTTTATTTTGTGTATTGTGTGGATACTCCACATTTTTGTTTTATATAAATTCTACGGTCTTGAAGCCTCAATGAAGTTTTTTTTCCTCCCATTCCATAACTATAGCACATGCTTTCATTAATATACTGTAACAGATTAAAAAAAAAAGACATTACAGGTTCTTTTGACTTTGTTTTACTTGTAGGTACAATGTACCTCGATCATTCCTAAAACCTACAGGTAACCTGTTAGTTTTACTGGAAGAAGAAAATGGGTACCCCCTGGGGATTTCAATAGACACTGTTTCGACTACAAAAGTATGCAGTCATGTATCTGATTCGGATCCACCTCCCGTGATCTCATGGAGGGGACAGAAGCATCATGGCAGAAGACCTAAGGTTCAGCTTCGTTGTCCTTATCGAAAGATCATTTCCAGGATCTTATTTGCAAGTTACGGAACCCCTTCTGGTGATTGCAAAAGTTATGCCATAGGAAGTTGTCACTCTACTCGTTCTAAAGCCACTGTGGAAAAGGTGAGCTCCATTTTTTCCCATCTCTTCATGAATTTGTCCTACTTAGTAGCTCGATCACTATTTGTAATTTATAAATATTGTACTGTATAGTTGGTTAGACTGCTTTTAACCCCCAACCCAACTTTTCACATACTACCACATTGGCATATGTACTATCCTAGAACTAACAAGTCTACCAACAACTGAGAGGCTGAGACTACTTTTACAACTTCACTTTTGCTTACAAGAACTAGGATAAGTAGCAGGTTTTGGATTCTCTATATATATAGTATATATTTCGGGTTGTGTTTGCTAAAGAAATTAACTGACATGATTTGTGATGTAAATTGGTAGGCTTGTATAGGGAAGAGGATATGCACAATCCCAGTTTCGCACAAGAAGTTTGGAGGTGATCCATGCTTAGGCCTCTCCAAAGCTCTTCTGGTTGATGCACAGTGTGGTGAAGAAGCATGAGAATTTTATGTTAGCAGCATTTCTTTATTGAGAACTGAGGCGTTAACTACGCTTGAAGTTATTGTACTTTTAGGGTAATGTAGATAGGTATTGGGAATGACTTGTTCCACTAATTATATGTCAGTACTAGTATTAGTAATAGTAACAGTAATAGTAGTATAGTGTTGATCAATAATAGAAATAGAGCCATCCAATCTTGTGTTTATGGTTTGAACAGCTATTAAATTTGTGTTTTCAGGTCATTGTTCTACTGAATAGAATGAATAATTGGTGAGATGAGCTCTCTTTGCTCTGTTGTTCGATATCACAAAGTACAAACCTATAAGATATAAATATGTGAAATTGCAGATAACTCTTATGAATTTGTCACTTAAAACATATGATTCTCTAAAACCGGAAACTCTCCAACGTAACTTTGTCAGCTCAATACACAAAAAAAACTTAGATTTCCTTCTTCTTCCTGCAAGTCTTCAACCATTCAATTTCTTCACTCGTCTGAAATACCCAAATGATGTTACATAGTATTATTATGTGGTAACTGAACTCATGTTTTTATTCTCTATTAGAGCTCTGTTTCCAGTTGTGTTTGTTTTCCGGGTTTATTACATTTATGTTTCTCTTATTAATTTGTCACTTAAAACATATTATTCTCTAAAACCAGAAACTCTCCAACGTAACTTTGTCAGCTCAATACACAAAAACTTAGATGCCCTTCTTCTTCCTCTAAGTCTTCAACCATTCAATTTCTTCACTCGTTTGAAATACCCAATTGATGTTACATAGTATTATTATGTGGTGACTGAACTCATGTTTTTATTCTCTCCTAGATCTCTGTTTCTAGTTGAGTTTGTTTTTTGGGTTTGTTACATTTCTGTTTCTCTTATAAATTTGTCAATTAAAACATGTGATTCTCTAAAATCGGAAATTCTCCAACGTAATTTTGTCAGCTCAATACATAAAAAAACAAAGATACCCTTATTCTTCCAGCAAGTCTTCTACCATTCCATTTCTTCACTCGTCTGAAATACTCAATTGATGTTACATAGTATTATTATGTGGTAACTGAACTAATGTTTTTATTCTCTCTTAGAACTTTGTTTCTAGTTGTGTTTGTTTTCTGGGTTTGTTACATTTCTGTTTCTCTTATGAATTTATCACTTAAAACATATGATTCTCTAAAACCGAAAACTCTCCAACGTAACTTTGTCAGCTCAATACACTAAAAAACTTGGATGCCCTTCTTCCTGCAAGTCTTCAACCATTCAATTTCTTCACTCGTCTGAAATACACAATTGATGTTATATAGTATTATTATGTTGTAACTGAACTCATGTT
>JAYMTJ010000463.1:0-10936 GCA_036897525.1 Pelargonium x hortorum | reverse complement strand
TTAACACGAGTTGGGGATTAGTTTGGTTTTGGGACACACGTTTTGAAATTAGAATGAAAGAGTCCAACAAGAAGCAACTGGTATAGAAAAATTGGAACAATTGTCTTTCGCATAGAAAAAATCGTCCAACTTGTCCGCCGGAACCTTGTGTTTACCCTAAGAGGATTGGAATTTTGTCACCTCATGCAATACCCACAATTGATGTAGAATTGAATAGTTTCAGCTTAATAGCATAGTCAATTTTGTAATAATTTTTGTCACCCTATCTTAGTTTTGGAATTCTCTGACTCTAAATATTATTTTCTAAAACTTCAATATTAAGAAAAATGCAAGTAAACAGCTCACTTTTAAAGTTTAAACCACTCATTGAAACCGTTCAATTCTACATCGATTGCAAATGGTTCATGAATTGGAAAACTCGATCGATTACAGCCCATTTGAAATGTGGCCCAATGGGTAGTGGATAAATGTTATTAGTCATAACAAACAAGATTGTAGGGGTCAAGCCATAATGAAACGGACTGTAAACGCCACTGGGGGCAAAACTGTCCACACAGATTAAGCATTCTCAAACCACGTCATAAATCAGGGGCACAATAGACATTTAATTACGAGACCAATGCAACTGCCAACCCCTCCAGACAGTTTTGTTGAGTAACAGATGAGATGACATTAGAGAAAGCACAGTACATCATATATCAGGGTAGGGTACCCCTTAAAAGATAGGGCACAAAATCCTACAAGTTAGGGTTAAAAAGCAACATTGAATGTAGGGTAACCCAGTGTCCACTTCATGGGCTCCCTCCCTGTAGATGTAGGTATATTTACTATGAACATAAATTGCTTCAGATGATGACAAGAGACATTATCATCAACATTCAGAAGCAGTACAGTCCCAGCAAGCAACTCCACAGTGCATTATTGCTCAACCTGCATTTGAACATGTATGTGTCCTAGCTAACTTTTGTGCCAGAAGAGGGTAGGGTCCCTCTCAGACACAAAAAATGCCCAAAACTACTCTACCATAATATTGTACTCATATCATATGGAACAAATAAATACATTGATTTCAAGTACTACACCTTCAAAATATATGACCACTTCTTTCATTTACTTTTTCCATTTCCACCTACAATAATTGGTACCAAATCTTTATACACATTTTTTCATTAATTTGATTCTTCCACTACTCTGGCCCTCACTACTGGCTACTGTTCTGAGAAATTACCTCACCAAACTTGAGAAATAATTGGGCATCTGATGTGCTCATGGTTGAGCAGTTCACCATGTGAGGAGTCTTGAGATTTGCATCCTCATCCATATAGCAAGCCACTTTAGTAGTGGGTGGTAGTGGCAGGCTGGTGGTGGTTAACTGTTTTGGTGGTGCCAATGATGGCATCAAGCGCCCCAGGACTCGTGTCACTTCGTGCATCGTTGGACGTTCTGTTGGCTGCCTCTTACTGCATAAAAGAGCGAGCTGAAATACCTGCTTCACTGCCCCGAGGTCCTTGCATGTCGCAATGATCTCAGGATCAACTGTTTCCATGACTAGATTGTCTTTCGTCTTGGACAAAATCTGACATAAATATACGAACAAGCATAAAATTATAGAAAGGTTTAACTAGTCAAGGTGAAATGTTTTCTGAAATTATAGTTGATAAACTACTAAGTCTGAGTGGTAGTACCAATATACAATGCATAGTTTCTACTGCTCTCTAGACGTAGATATAGGATACTGAAGTTCGAGAACTTACCAGTTGATGGAGATTAGATTCGTTGTCTACTGCTTTCCTTCCAGTCAGCAACTCAAGTAGAACAATGGCGTAGCTGTACACGTCAGACTTCTCAGTGAGGCGGGAAGTCCGAGCATACTCAGGGTCAATATATCCAATGGGGCCCATTAAGTAAGTAGAAGTATGAGTCTTTGTCGCACACAAAACCTTGGCAATACCAAAATCAGTGAGATGGGCCTCAAAATCCTTGTCCAGCAAGATATTTGATGATTTCACATCTCTATGAATAATGCGAGGACTACAATCATGGTGTAAATACGCAAGTCCTTGAGCTGCCCCTAGTGCTATTCGAAGGCGAGTATCCCAGTCCAATTTCTTTTTCTTAGATGGACCTACAAACGAAAAAATGGATATAAGAATCAATTATACAAAAGAAATACATCACACTTCAATACCATTATGCAATTACAGGTAACTGCAGTCAGCCTGAAGGGCAAATACCTCGGCACTTTGAGAGAGGACGATATATCATGAGCGGTACTCCATTTTTCAAAGAAACATGTAAAATAGATATTATACTTAACAGAACTTGTAACTTGGGTTTTACACTAAAATACCTCGTTAGATGATATCACATTATGCCAATGACAAAAATATGCATGGAACAATGAATGTCTTTCTAGAGAGACATTAAAGACTTACCATGAAGAAGATCCCAGAGACTGCCATTTTCCATGTAGTCATAGAAGAGAAGGTTTCCAGATGAAGACAATGAATATCCTTGGAGGCAAACCAAATTCCGATGCTTGATGCTCCCAACTATCTTAAGCTCTGTCTCAAACTCCTTTAAGCACTGTGAATATTGAGAGTAGAGTCTCTTAATAGCCACGGGCCTGCAATTCTTAAGAACGCATTTGTACACTGTACTTGATGCACCATGACCGATTACATACTTCTCACTCAAATTTTCAGTCATCCTCATAATGTCCTCATATACATGAAGTGACATGTTAATGTGAAGGATAACCAGCTTTGGTGTTGAGTAATTAACTGTTATTTCATAAGCACTATGGTTAGTAGCTGGCAAGAATATTCAGTGGGAGGAAGAAAACTTCTTCACACATCTGGCAGATAAAAAAATACAAGGTCTATTAAGATACATGTCTAGTTTCATTTCCATCATTGTAATTCAAATCCGGCGTATCTTTCCATTTTTTGTTACGTGCTAATTACTAAAACAAGTCAGAAGACTGAGCGCTGAGTAGGGTGATTCACATTACCAACTTATAACTATTATAAATATCTACTTCCTGAATTAAATTGTTGCTACAAAGAGAACCATAGTTATAGGTAAAGCATTATTGCGGACCATTTATATACGAGTTTGCAAGGATCCAGATTATGACACGGTACCTGGTTTGTCAAGTGTTCCATCTGGAAAAGGCATTGGATGGTGTGGCCAGCATGCTGCCACTAAGATCATGAGAAGAATCACAAGGGCACCAAGAGCAATTCCCAAGATAGCTGCTTTAGAAATTGTGACTGCACAAATAACATGGGAAGATGCAAAAAAATAAATTACAACCTTCTCTTTGATATGATTTGTTGGATTACATAAACTAAAGCTTATATCGTGCAGTTCACAAGGTTAATCAGTTGGAACTATTAGTAGACGCCTCTTGTTTTCCCCCTCGTCAAATATTAGAAGGAAAATAAGAAGACTAGAATACAAAAGAAACTTGAGCATAGACAATTTTCAGATACTATGCATCAAAACAAATTTTTTTAGACATTTCCGCTTTTCTTAAAATTGTTTGTTTCACATGAGCCTGTTCATGCCCCCATCTTGACATCTATACTCTCCTCTCATGAAGAGATTAGGAACCCATCTTACGCACACACATCGAACAAAACAGCTGATCTAGTCATTCTAACCAAAACCAGACACCAAGGCATGATTTTCCAGTGAATCATGTCTATACCCACAACTTTAAGAAACTATTTTACTTATAAAGACATGCTTACCTCTTTCTGTTGGATGAGAATCGTGACACGGAGAACTGAGCCAATAGCCACAAAGCCCAGGATTACCAATGAAACTGCACACAAAGGGTTTTTAGGATGAGTATAAGTTTTGGTTGGACACTACTAACACCAAGGTTTATGTTCTACCTAAAAATAAAGAGACAAGATCTTCTAACCTTTCTGGTGTAAACCTTGAGAAGTTATTGCTCGTGGGAATGTTACCAACAAGGTTGTTGTAAGACACATTCCTGAAAAAAAATCACTTATGTTATCTTCAAAAACTACATGTTAAGGAAATACAACTACTGCCTACTGGTGGATGTTTAACTTACAGGACAGTGAGGCTAAAACAGCTGATCAGCGATGCCACATCACCAGATAAATTATTGTTTTCTAGCCTCCTGCACATTTTTCAACAGAGCATTATGAAAATAAACGTCAGAGGTGTGACCACTAGTTGAGAACCATAAACCAACTAAATTTGATAATCATCACGGATGCATAGAGAAAGAAGTTCATTTATCCATTATTTTCATTTTTTTTTATGGTGTAAGGGAACATAAATCTTGTAGATGTCAACATGCAATCAAATGTAAGTACCAAATTGTACATCACATGACCAATTTGATCATGTCAGCATCATGAAATCCAGCAAATAAAAAAATAATAAATAAAGAAATATTTAATCGAAGTAACCATGATGTTCCTTCAACGAATATTCCTAAAGGGTAACATACAATTGGAACGACATAACTGATGGATAAGCAAATGTTCATGAGTTGCATCTGCAGAGAGCTACATCAACAGGTTGCAACAGGTAACGACCATTTAATGAAGATAACATCAGATAACTTACAGTGAGAACATGTTCTGAAGCTGACTTAGTTCTTGAGGAATTGAGCCTGAGAGGTGATTATTTGAGAGATCACTACAGTTCAGAAAAATAAGATACTGTTATAAAGGACCAAAGAAAACACAATAACATCTATAGCTTGCATTGGTTAGATTTCTTACATCTCCATAACACTTCTAAGATTCCCAAATTCCGCAGGGATAAGACCTGTTAAAATGTTTCTGCTTAGGTTCCTACCATAGACAACAGCACGTTCAGCAGGAAGGAACCTTCACATAAAGAGGAATTTCCAAACAGTATAACTCACAGTTTAAGAAGATGTTCCAAATCACCGAGGGGAGATGGAATGGCGCCACTAATTTTGTTGTTTGAAATGTCCCTGAGCAGAAAATTTATATAAATCACAGAAGCAAGAAAATATGCCTGGGGAGGAAAGTATATTTAATGATACTTACAAAGTATCCAAGTTACCAATCCGAGAGAGCTCAATTGGAATGGGACCCTTAAGATTGTTGGAGGAGAGATTCCTGAGTTGGCCATGAATATATATAGTCAAAGCTAGAAGCATTTTGGAATTTTTATATAATTAAGAACTAAAGGTATGATTGGATGCTTTCAAGTCCAAAAGTGTTCTGTGGCACAGTCATTGCTTTGAGTTACGAGGCAATAAATCCCCAATGGAGAATGTGAATGATAAAAACTTGATTTATAGGGAACAATAGAACTCAAACTCCCAACATCATATGATCACATGGAGAACACACATGATCCTAATGACTTGAGCATAATATCAGTAGATCAAGGATGAAACTTACAAGTTAGTCATACTCTCCAGCCTCTGAAAGCCAAGAGGAATCGTTCCATTCAACTTATTTCCATGCACATTGCTGGCATCAAACCACATGATCAATTATACCTTTGACATAACCCAACATCTCACAGAATGAAATAAAAAAGATGGAAGTTAAGTTCTTACAGACTGTTGAGATTTGTACATGAGCTAAGATTATCAGGAATAGGACCTTCAAGATTGTTGTTGGCAACATTCCTGCAAGAATGTTGCATTAGAAACCACAAAATATGAAATACAGAAACTGTTTAGAACAAACTATTTCAGTATAGCATAACTTACAGGTCAAACAAGTCAGTAAGTTTCCCAAGCTCTGGTGGAATATGACCAGTGAGGTGATTATCATTCAATTCCCTGCCAATGCAGCATATCAGTTAGAGAAATTACTATGGTACATTAGTGATTAGGAAGCAGCATCTATGAACACAGCGCAGCTGAAATTTTGAGCCCAGTCTAAATTTGACATGAAGGGAGAGATTAGAACTATTTCACAACTTTTACTAATGAGATCATATGTCTCTCTGCCAATAGAAAGACTACATGAAAAATATTAAGATTTACACCCACAAAAAAATGAACTTTGATATCCAACAGATGCCTCAGTCGAAGGGATACTTAGTAGTTAGGTTCACACGGTCACCAGTTATTAAGAATTATTAACTGAGTAGTGATATGTAAAAAGGAGCCTGAAGAAAGTATACATACAAATAATGAAGTTTTGTCATATTTCCAAGCTCTGGAGGAATGGATCCTGTCAGCTTGTTGCTATGCAAATACCTACAGCAATTATCATTTTCCAAGTAACATATTAGAAATACATACCAGCTGTGACAAGTATATTAAATCAATTCAGCTTGGCAACACAATAAGTGGTCAAATCTAGATTGCAGACCATGAGATAATTTTCAACAGATCTTCTGTATTATGATGTGATGGAAATTCATGATGTCAAATTTAGTGGTATATAACAAATTAGATTTCTTCCAACATTGTTTTCTATGTTCATGACCCAGTAACATAATTAAAATCGCTTGTATGACAAAAAATCCTTACAGTTTCTCCGTGTAGGTCAGGTTTCCCAAAATTGGCGGGGTGGGGCCACTTAAATTGTTGCAGCTTAAATCCCTGGATTGGACAAAGGTAAAATGACAATAATATCAGATCCCATTATATTTGTTTATAAGATACCCTTAGATGAGCTAAGCCTGAAAAGAAAATTGAACTTAGAGAATTATTTTTTGAGAGAAAACTTAGAGAATTATTAAATTGTATAAAAGCAATAATTAAGCACTTACAATACAGCAAGTGCTTGCATCAGCCCAATCACAGAAGGAATCTTCCCTGACAGGTGATTACCTTGTAGAGATCTATCCAGACCAACCCAATACAAAAAACCATTAGGAAAATATACCCCACCCATCAAAATTTGTTTCAGATCAAAACATCAAATATGAAACTTACAATGTGGCTACTTGCAGGAACCCAATGTTGAATGGAATTTCTCCTGTTAACTGATTGTAGGACAAGTCCCTTCCAATTAAAAGAAAATATATTTTAATTAAATCGTTCAAGTTAGGCTTTTCATTAAGTAGTCCACATTGAGTTGGAGTACGTACAAGATCTGGAAGGCAGTGCAATTGCCCACATTCTCAGGAATACTACCAGTCAAACTGTTGTTCCTAACATCGCTGCAAATAGATGGGAAGAAAAATATTGATACAGTGCCTTACATAACAAGAATTACACTAGGGTTGGTGGAGTAAGAGGGACACTTTTCGGGATAACTTACAAGTACCATAAGCCAGTGAGCTGGCACATATCAGGGGAAAGTGAACCAACCAAATTGTTTCCTCGCAAACCACTAAAAAACAAGAGAGAAACAACTCAGAAAATTACCCCAAAACATCATAAAGACTCTTCTAGCATAATCAAGTATTTATTGTGTGCACTTACAGGTACTGAAGAACTTCATTCCAGTATATGAGCCGTGGTATTTCCCCACTGAGTTTATTCTGTGCCAGGTCTCTAGAACAGACGACGCAATATATAAGATTTCGACTGCAATCCTTTCACTGGTAAGAAAGTGTAAGGGAAGGGAAATGAATATTATATAGAACTTACAAAATCTTCAAGTTTGGAATCTGAGACAATGTTGAAGGAATGGGTCCAATCAGCTGATTGTTCTTTAAAATTCTACACAAAACACTCACTCATTAATTAACTGTGTAATAGCAATAGATCTTTGGTCAAGTAGGACATATTTGAACAATACTTACAGGGATTCAAGCTGTTTCAACTTTGAAATTGAAAATGGTATGTCTCCATAAATCTCGTTAAACGACAAGTCCCTACAATAAAAGGTTGGCTGATCAGTAATAAATTAAATTGACAAGTCCGCTCCTTGTATAGGAAATAGATAAATGTATACAAAGAGAGCAGGACGGTGATATGAAGTAATCTGCTTTACGATATAGCACTTACAGGTTGCTGAGAGAAGAACAGTCTCCTATCTCATCCGGGATCTGCCCTGAAAGCCTATTTCCCCTTAGATCGCTGCCCAAGAAGAGTACATATCACTCAGTTATAATTTGAACCCATCAGAACTCCATATTTAAAGATAACAATAAGTTTATGCTCCATCGACCAATCATTCTCAGAAAAGCTTTTCTGGAAAGTTGACATTTTTTGGTTTTGCTTTAAAATTCATGCACGGGGTCCACATCCATACTATACAATTTATTGCATAGCTTCAAATATTACATTGAGGAAGAAAACTCCTGGAGAAACTTTCCCAGAAACAAACAATGCATTGGCATAAACTTCAATAGAAATACAAGTGAAGTGTAGGAGAGTACATGGTAAGTAGACTCTTAAGATCTCCTATGGCTGGGGGAATTTCTCCCTCACGATTCAAACCTGACAAATTACTGCAATTGTAGAGAGCAAGCAGAAATAGAAAACAATCATATTTTGAATTCAAATATCAGCTTAATCATGACGATGATAAGAAACAAAAAGTACAAAATCAGCCAAGCCAATCTCAAGAGGAAACTCACAGTGCAATGACATTGAAGGTGACATTATCACATGCAATCCCTCTCCAAACACAGTAATCTGAAGATGGTGAGTCGGTCCAATCATAGAGAACATTGTCCACATCCCTAAAAGATTTCTTTATCTCCAGCAGTGTCGCTCCTACAGCGAACAATTTAACGGTAATGTTAATTTTCAAAACACATAAACATCACTTAAACAGCCAAACCCTAAAGCTTATAAAGTAAACAAATCAGAGCAATGCATGTTTAGGGGCACAGTGGAAGCAACAAAATCCAATAAAGAAATAAATAAGACAAAAGGTGAAACATGTCAAACAATACAATATTAAACTTGTAAAATCTAAATAAACAATGCAGTCTAGTGCTAAAATTGATGGTGTAGACCTAATAAATTAATGATTGTATTAAAGACTATGGTTTTAAAATTAAACCCTGTTTGGTTCCTGGGAAAAGAGGGAGGGGAAATTTAAAACCACCCTTTTCAACTTCTGGCGTCGCTCTCTGAAAATTTTACTCTGCATTTTCCCGGAAACCAAACAGGGCAAAAGAAATTGCTTCAACTCACAGAACCAAAACCCTACCATCATCCGAGCGCACAAGGCCGAAGCAGAAACAGAGGATGAAAACCAGAAAGACGAAGCCGACGCGAAATGCCATGAGTGCTTCTCCAGAAGACCTCATTTCTCAAACATGTTTGCGAGTCCGTACACGAAATAGTAGTAGTAGTAGTAGTAGAGAGAAGAAGAAGAAGCTCTGCTTTGGTCTTCAAATCAAAGACATTGAAGGAACACCAGATAAGAGCGAGAGGGCATTGGGCATTGTTGGGAATTTGCAGTTCTCATTTCGTTAAATTTCTCTTTCTTTAAAGAAACTGTTGACCACAGTGACAATGAGGCGAGCTAGGTTGGAGTGAGCTAAGCTTTTGGCTTGTTAAATCACATCGCTGTGTTTCTCTCTCTGTCTCTCCAAATGCGAAACAGAGCTCGTGGTCACACAGAAGAGTACCGAAAAGAGATAGAGAAATGCAATTACACAGTGAAGAAGGAGGAGGAGGAGAGAGAGGGAATTATTTGCATAGATAAAGTTAAAAAAAACGCAGAGGCTCCAGTGCTCTGCCATAAAACCTGCAACTCCACACCTCTCTCTCTCTTCTCTCTCTAAGCTGTCTCTATCTACATTTTTATTTTATTTTTTGTTAAAATGTAAAATTTGCCTTCATAACAAAGAAGAATCAATGATGCTCACTGTTTTTTGCATCATGAGTCGCTTTCTCTTTGGTTTTGCAACTTATGCTACTTTTTTATTTTTTTTATATTATTATAAATTTATGATACGGGCAAATCTGAACTCTTTGTATTCACTATTACTATTACAACAGAGTAGTAACAGTGTATAGTACTAAAATTGATCATAAGTAATAATTTGTACACCTTACTTCCCATCATTTTGTGTTTATTGTATATTTTAGCACACAGTGTTTGGCAGTTAATATCTACTAGTATTATGTTACTTAAATTGATCATGCCACTTTTTTTTTTTTTTTTTAGGAAATGAAGATACTATCGTAAATGACTTATGATCTGAGGTTTGTAAACGGTAAGCAACCCGTTTTTATGCCACACCACAATCTTATGTCCACTCTAGCGCACCGATCCTCTATTGCTTTTCGACCCTAAACACTCTACGACTAGGATCTACCAACTCGGCTCTTCGGGTTTCATGAGACTAAGCCGTCAACCCGTCCCACCCCAGAAACTCATGGGATCTCATCCCCAAATAGCCGACTATCCCCCTCCTTGTCACCGGCACCCACCTCGCTTAGGTCCTACACCATAATTGTCACCTCCGAGAATTCCTCATCTTTAACCGACCCATGCTTGGAACTCTTGACTCCCGACACGATCTGACCATCTTGCTCCTCTTCTTCCACCGCTTTTTGCCCTCCCGCAGTCCTAGTTGGTTTTGGCAAGATCCAGTCGTTGTTATGAAACCATTTATCCGCAACAATCACTTTAAAGTTTTCTTTTTTAAAGAATATTAGGAAAATATGTTATTATTATTATTTTTATATCTATGACAAATGAATAAAACGAATCAATGTTAGCACACTACTTTTGAAATTATACCTACAAACATTTAATGAGATCTGCTTTTTTTAGTATGTGAATTTTGATAAAATGTTCTAATAGGTACGTGCACTATTATTTTGTTCAATTGAATACATGTACTTTAAAATATCGTTAAATTAAGTTGCTCCATCAAAATCCGTTGATTGAAAGTTCAAATAGGTATGTGTACTAGTATTATTTTGTTTAATTGAGTACATGTACTTTAAAATATCGTTCAGTTAAGTCGTTTCATCTAAATCCGTTAGCTAATTATGTTAGTTGATGTTGATGTGACATTATATTTTATTTTT
>JAYMTJ010000462.1:0-10944 GCA_036897525.1 Pelargonium x hortorum | reverse complement strand
GTTGGCTGCTTCAGGGCATCTAGTAACCTTTTCTTGCTTGCTTCTCTCAATGCTTCCGATATGGCATTCTTTTCTGCTTTGCCAATCTGTCATCATTTTTGATATTAGCAGAAAGGTAGGATGAGTATCTAAAAAAAGTTCATAGTGGTTAATATTTCGATGAATCTAGTTGCATTGCATTAAAGTTAGTTCAAACTTTATCTGTAATGAGCATATACTAGTTAAGCATCCGTAAATATAAAATAGTTATTCTCCCTTTGTTAAGGCTTTTGCCTCTGATGTATTTATGTATCTGTACTCATTAGTCATTACCTCCTTGGAAATTTCCACATATAAATATTGCATCATCTTTACTAGATAGATGCCTGCAAGGTGCAGTTTAGAAATTTGAATAAACTTCGCTATGTATGAGCAGGCCTCAAACATGCCCAGCATATATATGCGTTTAGCAACACACACAGGCGTGCCGCGTGCATATTGTGGGCGCATAGAATGTACAGCTAACCTGCCCTCTCACACATGAACATGCAACATGCACAGGCCAGCACACTGGTAGAAGAAGACACTACAAAGTATTCATAAGAAGCGAATCTGTGTGCGTGTCAATTCCTTCTCTAATTGGCAATTCACATCAACTGCGATGGTTCAGAAAAGAACCCAAGGCAACAAGTAATCAACATGCAACCCAAAATATAATGTACGGAATGGAGAAAGTGCTCAAAACAGAATGAGTAGCAGATAAACATAAATGACATAAATAATGCATTTCAAATGGACAGTGACTACAGAGAAGAGCTGCAAAAGTAGAATCTTCTCACTGAGTCCGTCTTCGGTTTTGCATCTTTTCTTTGTAGCAAAAAAAAAAAGAGAGAAAAAAAAACTCATGAAATTAAATGAAGGCATTAGTATTTTGTATATTTGCTTTGACATTGACAAAAAGAACATCAAGAATGAACCTGTTTATCGTGACTTTTATTCTGGTAATAGTTTTCTTCTGCACGCTGCAAGAGTTCAATCTTCTCATTTAGTCTTGAACTTGATGCTAATTTTGACCTGGGTAGGCTCTTAACAATCTCACTACCATCTGGCAATTGAAGAGCTCCACTTATGAGAAACGAATAAACTGGCATCCCCAACACAAACCCCTACCTCTAAGAAAAGAAAACTCGCCAGATAAAAAAAATGTAAATTATTTAATTCTCTCCAGATTCTGTATGCTTCACTTTCGAATCAGTGCTATTAGAGAGAGAAAAAAAATGCAAAAGAATATATAATCAGTGCTATTGTGGAGCAGTTCCTAACCCGTATAAAGGGAGAGGTCCAGGGTTCAACTAGCATGAGGGGCTTTTTTATGGGGAGGGCTATTAATGTGTACCCATTTGCCATTTATACAGTTTGATTTAAGGAAATAAAGAGAAGATAATCTACCGTCAGAATCAGATATATCTTCTTCTGAACCACTTGCTTCATCATCATGATTCCAGAATTCAGAATATGGTTCTGCATCAACCACATCAGAAGAGCTGGCATAGGAAGAAATAATAAACAAATTAGCTCCAATAGAAATATCCAAAATTGACATCTGACATGCCAACTCATTTGCTAGAGTTCGGAATAATAATCCATGATAGCAGAATACTATTTCAGAGGTCAAACCAAACTTTTAGGAAATAGCAAAATTGTGGAAATAGAACTTAAAAAGTCATATTTGGAAAATACAATTTTCAGGAAACTGTGTCATGTGTGTAACATAAAAAATATAAATCACAAATTTTCCAAGAAAATATGAATGAAATAACAAGGGTTAAGGAGACAACATAATGTCAGATAGATCTATTTTGTAGACGTACCTCATTCGTGTTTCACAATTTGCATATTGGTCATTTTTCCAGCATACACAGTCAACAAACTTACCAGTCAAGCTATATCTGAATAAGAAAGATAAATGAAGTACCTCCTCATAAAAACTCGGTTGAAACCATTTCTTTGGCGCACAGCACATGCACTTCTAAGCTCCTCCAAATACTTGGCCACTAGATTTGGATGTTTACAAGCATCACAAGATTTTTTACATAGTGAAGCTGGTACCTATTTTGGGCAATGACAGTAAAAACTTCACTTAAAAGTAAATGAAGACTCCTACAATGTCTTAACAGAACACATGATCACCCCAGTTTCCTGTACCTGTTCCCCAAAACTCTCAAGAACCTTTTTCCTACGACATCCAGACCCTTCACAATATTCAACCATCTGCATGTAGTATGTTTTTAGTTTCCATAACAACCATGATTAAGATAGTTCATTGAAGTGTATCTTAAGAAGGACTGAAAGTCACCAGATTGAAGTCTGTGAGGGGCTTCTTTGACTCTGTAGTCCGCGAGCTCTCAGACTGTAACTTTTTGCTCTCACTATTGCGAAGAATAAACTCCTACCATAGATCCAAACACTTCAAATCAAATTCCAGTGAAAACCATGGCATCTAGAAGATAGCGGAGATGACAGTTTTAAAGATAGTCTCGCAACCATTTTTTTGCGATCATCCGTTCCATAGTACAACAAACTTCTAGAGGGCAATTGGTCACGTCCTGCTCTACCCGATTCTTGATAGAAGGCTTCCATTGACTTCGGAATATTATAGTGGCAAACAATTCTGACATCCTTTCTATCTATCCCCTAAAGACATAGACCATAAGTAGTTTAGTGGCCCATGGCAGACACAAAATTACTCAACAGCTGAATTTAGAACAAAAATAAAGTCGTAAACTTTCTTAAACCTATAGTTATTTTAGTTGCATACCATCCTGTAGGAAGACCAGTTGTTTGATAAATGTCCATGCACCAGAACAGCTCCAAGTGGGATTCCAGAAAGAAAGCAAGCAGTGCATTACAATCTCATGTGAATCATGATTTGCAAATGAAGAGATAAAATAGAAAGTGATATCATAAAGTGAGGAAAATATTCCACAAAAGAGATTAAATAGTTAGACATGCCTTTCATATTTTATGACAGAGAGCTGTCATTTAAAATGTTCACCATTCAAATACATGGTGTACGAAAGACAAAAGAGACTTGTGGGTGCTGAAGATGTTGATGCCAAAATGGAACATTCAGTCAAGTGTGCCCGATGATCACTAATAAGGTTTGCCTTGGTATAACTTCAAGCTAGAACTGACAGGAATAATTCTTTACAACCTAAACTATTTAGATTTAGGTTGATTTTGATCCAATGCACACGAGAGGACAAGAAATCATGCCTCAAGTAACTAGAAGTACGAAACAATCATACCCAAAAGCCACTGTCGCCACAACAACTTGAATTTTAGAAGAAATCCAATCATCTAAAACAGAACTCCGCAACTTATTGTTCAAACCTGCATGATAAGCTGCAAAAACACCCAAGAAGATAAAGGGTAAAATGGGAGCCCCATCAAGTAAACACATTTACACAGCCAGTAGGGCATCCATTTAAACAAAAAAGTACATGCTTTCATCTTTTTTAAGGAAAAAAGGAGAAGAGCTGAGTTTAAAGATTCAATTACGGGCACAAGAAATGCCATTCTTCGAAAGATGTGTAGATAAGTCATCACAGGTTGTACGTTCTAGGCAGTAAACAATTCCACAAACATCTCCACAAGATCTGAGTAAATTAGACAAATCGGCATAGGTATCATTCAAAAGGTCTTTATATCGAACTGCATCATAGAGATGAATAGTTAGATCCAAAAGGTCATGAAACCACTAAACACATCACAAACAAACTTGTCTTGAAAAATGAGGGATCAAAGTGCTTATACAAGCATCCTCAAATTGAAATTATAAATTAAATTCCAGGTAACAAAAGGATACCCAAAAAAACAAGATTTATCAAATTAAACTTGCAGAACGACCTTCATAATAGATATTTGGGCGATTGAAAGACGACTTTAGGATCAAAGGATTTTGCATGCTCAAGGACTCTATCACATCCTTCTGCACTCTGCAGAAAGAAAGATCAAGATTTCAATATTGATTTGAACTCTTAGAAAGTTACTTTTTTCCAATGAAAAGAAATGCCAGTAAAACTAAGGCCCTGTTTAGTTAACTTTTTGCATTTTTTTTTAAACTCATAGTATAGAGCTGATGACATTATTATTTGAACAGAAAATTAAAAGTAATTAGTATGTTTTTCAATTGAAAAATAAAGATGCAAGTATTTATGCCTTTAAATTGAGGAAAAATAATGAAATGGAAAAAGATAGAAAATGGGACATATGAACAAGTTTTCTAAATTTTCTTATTTTTCTATGGAAAACAGAAAACTATAAAAGAAAATGAAAACATTTTTCCACAACTAAACAGCCCCTAATGCGCTATACATTAAACATCCCTTGACAAATGAGCAGCCAGCTCCATTAATTACCATGATAATATGACACTGTATCAGAGAGGGGAAAAAAACTACTTTTCAGGCAACAAAGTATCTATACTCTACAGTTAGATAATCTATTATGGGTTCGGTTTTGATCATGCTTACATATCTCTAACGCAATGTAAAAAGGTACTGGACCTCTAGAAAGTTATTCAAGGTGAAAAAATGAGAACATTCCCACGAAGCATTACCACTTCTAGTAGAAGGTTAAGCCTCAGTTGGCTGGCAAGGGTGTAATTGTTTTGCTTCTATTACGCACTAAAAATGCAACTTTCTTTCGATGAGGATTGTTGATGGTCATTTGATGTAAACTAATAAGACAGACAATCATGTCTTGCTTTCATGCAACATCTAAGGCTACAATTAAAAAAGAAAATTCTTATCTCAACACAGCATCACAAAACTCACTTAGGAACAGCAGTAGCCGTCAAAGCCAGTATAGGTACATCTTGGAAAAGGTTCCTTAAGGATGAAAGCTTCCGGTAGCTAGGCCTGTTCAAATACAGACAAAAGAAAATGAAGAACAAGCACAGAACTGGAAGATAAAAAAAAAACTTCTCTGACTAAAAATCCAAAGAATGCAAAATGTGACACTTGATCTAGATACAGAATTGCAACAATCATAATTAAAGCACAATAACATAAAAATGGAAAACAAACTCTTAGAGCCTGATTTACCAGTAGAGAGTATCGCAGGGAGAATGGATGGATTTGGGAGAGGAAAAGGAGGTTGAATGGGAATCAAAGGTTCCCAAGGGGACAACCCAATGGTGCATGCATCACACTTCTCTAGTAGAGGTTCTGAATTCAAACCTTGTTGGATGGGGTGGGGAGGGGAGAGCTATCCCCTATTGTATGGCTAGTCCCATTGGGCCAACTCCTTAAAAAAAAAAAAAAGGAAGGATGGATGGCATCGAACCATCTTTCCAAGCCCACAATGTATCCTCCTATTTAAATGTAATGGAAGGAAATAGTAGAGAACGTTGAAATGGCACAGAAAGACTTGATGGCATCTTAATAAGCCAATACAATTTGAACAGCCTCTTTATCTCTAGTAAAATGCAAAAGTAACAAAGAGAAACAAATATATTGTGTACAAAAAGAGAATGAGAGAATAACCAAAGCAGATTATTAACATATGTTTAACAGGAAATCCAGCACAAACATTCAGATTAAAACCTTTTCTTTTGGTATACAACACTCACCCATTTTATTGCTGGAATTTTAATTCTAACCTGAAATCGTGGCCCCATGACGAGATGCAATGTGCCTGACATTTCAACATAACAGATAATAGTTGTACATGAACGCTGGGAATTCCAACTGCTAAAAGATTCAAATCTGTAAGATATGCATGCGAATTAAACCTCATCTATAGCAATAAGAGTTAACAGGCCCCTAGCATGAATCTTTGACAGTTTTGTCATGAATCCTTGTGTTGCAATCAATTCTGGAGTTACATAAAGCAGCCTCAAGGATGGTTTTCCAGATTCTAGTTGTTCGTGAATCTAAAATACAAATCAGAAACGTCAGTAGTAAAAATAACGTAATGCAAAGAAAACCTTGGGCACGAATTAAACTAAAGGTTTTGGGGAAGCTAAGAGTTCTACTTTGATGAACAAATTGACAACTATATAATTAGGTCACGGAACTTTAGAAAGATTTAAGAATGAAATAACTAATACATGTATTACACGAGAAAAAGAATTATTGAAGAAAAAGGCTATAACCAACATTAGGGAATCAAATAAAAATAAACAGAGGCAATGGTTGAACATAAAAGTCTGCCTCTCCAGTTAAAAATATTAAATTCAGAGTTTCAGAGTATCTTCTACGAACAAATCTATCTGCACTGATGACTGAACAGTCAATTTAAGCAGCAAGTGGATTAAACTAGGATTTGTGAAGACCACGAAGATAGCATCTCATACAAATTAAACTTGCCCATTGACACTGTACCATTGCACGAGTAATTATACTGATTTGATATGTTCCCAATGCACATCATGAATACAATTTCAACTAATAGTTGTATCAATATGAAGTCTTTTAACTTTTTGCAAAGCTTTTGACACGGGAACACAGCCGAAAAAACAAAGGCATCATTTACTTTTTTAAGGCATCATCTTACACAAAAACCAGAACAAGTTAAATAGCATAACTTATTGGAGGATGTAAAGAAAATTTTAATGAAGTGTGTTAAGTTTCAATGGCTTTAATAGTTTATGTTCAGGAACTGAAAACAAAGGCAGCAAAAATGTGGGTGCCAAACCACATGAAGATATCATAATTCAATAGTTCACCTTATTTCTAGCTTGTGATGTTTGGGTTGAGGAAAGATATTCAGCTGCAATTCCTTTCCCCTTTAATGCCGTCACTTGGTTCTCCTAATTAGAGAAGGCATGTCAGTAATCCACCACAAGTCAACCTCAAAATATCAGGAAACATGTAAGAGAAAGGCAAAATATGCTTACCATTAAGGCTGTGTGTTAAACAGAGAACCAGTTGAAGAAATTTGAAAAGATTCCTTGCATTTCAGAACCAAGCAATATAATGTAGTACGAGCTCAATGAGGCAACAAAATTATGTAAGATGAGTACAATTCACCTATCAAGGGACAAACAACTAGCACAATTCCTGATTTTGCCAAAGCAGGGATCTGATAACACATGGACTTTCCTCCACCAGTTGGCATGAGACAAAAACAATCTCTTCCTGCACAATGGAAATGGGTTTGAAGCCCAAATGCTAGTTAGAAATAATCCCCAAGCATCACATACGACTACACACCCTAGTGCTACCTCATTTCCATGAAAATATTGTGGTAAAAGATGTGCCAATTCCTATTTTATGGTAGCTACCCCACCATATAGTTAAAACACTGTAAGTTAGTTTATCTACAATAAAATAAATGGCGAATACTCCATTTCACTATACAAACTAGCATGAACGCATATTTTCCTTGTATATGTGTGTGTCAATCATTATTTCTTAGTATATCCTACAATGTTGCACAACGAAAGCGGGTTCAACAATATAGAACAAACAACTTGTGATGTGCATTGTATTAATGCAGTAGTAGTGAAGGTAACTAAAATATACACCATACCCGATACTACTGCCTCAATGGCCTCCAACTGCTTCCCCCTAAATTCAGCATGACCAAAATGCCATCTTAAGAGCTTCACAAGAGCATCTTTTCCACATATTTGCTTCTCGTTGCCACATACTCTTTGCATAGGCAAAGGTGACTTCTTCATATCTATGGCAAAATCTGTAAAAAGCCCCACAAATTTCTCCTTGATTAGTATCACACTTCTGCTTCTTTGGACCCCTATGACTACAAATGTAATATACAACGATTCCATTTCTTCTTTTATCTCAAATTTATCAGAAAATCCAAAGCAATGTCAATATGCTTGCAAAAATATCATTTATAATAAATAAAAAACACGAATAATCAGATTCAAATGAAATAATACGACTCCATGTTACTAAGAACAGTAAATGCAATTGCAGCTCTAAGATTGGACTACATTGTTATCAGCACATATGTTTGAAAGAAACAAATTATTCATATAAAATTAAAAATAAATCGATTTTTATAAATAAAGGTGCAACAGAATCTGAGAATTTGAGAACTATGCGGAGGAATTAGGACGGAGATGCTCACCGGAGTGCCTAAGCTTGTCGGCTTCCTCCGATCAATTCCGACGGTTTGGTGCAAACATTCACAGCTCTCAGGTCTCAACACGGTGACAAGCCCCGACCCACGAGAAGAGGAATTTTATTCATGGTGCAAACGACGCCGTTAACTGCCTCGATCATGAAAATGCAAAAACGTGTTAGTGAGAAGGGTAGTATAGACATATTACATGTCATAACTACTATATATAGCAGCGTGTTCCCGCAATTAGGGTTCTGTGAAGCGCCTCTGTAATTTTTGTGCATCTTAGCCGCGAGATTTGCAGAGCGAGGAAGAAGAAGATGGGACACTCAAACATCTGGAACTCTCACCCCAAGACCTACGGCCCTGGCTCTCGTGCCTGGTGAGTTTCTTTTCCTTTTAACGATATTATGAAAAATGTGTCGGTTTAGTGCGATTGTTTTGATTGAAGCTGAGTTTTGTATCGGTGATTCTCTTTGGTATTTACGTTTTTTGGATTTGTTTCAGCTTATTGATCTGAATTTGTTTTTTATCAGCCGTGTGTGCGGAAATCCTCATGGATTGATCAGGAAGTACGGACTCATGTGCTGCAGGCAGTGCTTCCACAGCAACGCCAAGGAAATCGGTTTCATCAAGGTCAGTTCTTTTTGTTGTGAAGTGTTTTCAGTCTGTCCTCATACTGTTTTCAAATTGAATGTTCATATATAGATTGAAACTGTGTAAAACTGCAAACTAGTAATAACTTGTTCGATTCGTACCTTTGAAAATTAACAATGATTTATTTTGATCCTTGGCTGTATCAATTCACACTGCGTTTCTAACTTTACACTGCAAACTGATACACTTTGTTTTTGTTCTTGCTCAGTACCGGTAAGAGTATAATCCTGATGAATGTCTGCCAAGCCTGTCAAGTTGTAATGGAGCCAGATGCCTTATTTTCATGTTTTTCTTTACATTTATGTCGAATTGGAACTAGTTTTGAGTACTCCTTGAGTTTTTACTTATGTTAGCATTTGAGACTGTAATCCAAATATTATAAAGCTCTTTCCATGTTTTAGCTTTACTATCCCTTGCAATGATTGTATGATTTTCTACGAGGAATATCAACTCAAAACCAGCTTCATGAATGCACAACTCATTCAAGAAGGCCATATTCAAATTGCAATTTGAACAGAAATCCGATATTTGAAAGTTGAAATTCAAATTTTCAACTTAGTTATCATTTAACTCATAGATGAGGAGGGAACTTAAGGTTTCTATAGTAGGAATTTTGGTAAGTTGGTTTTGTACATAGGTTGTTTGGTAAAACTCAAAGAAGATACAACTCTTTTTTTGACCAAACAAATTTTTGCAATAAATCTAACTTAGTTAGTCATTTACCATACAGAGCACCAAATTTCAACTTTTTAAAATTTTCATGACCAACTTACGGATGACTTATTGAGACTTACCGACATGAAGTAGTATTAATAAACAACCACCAAGTCTGCCCTGCATCATAAATAACATTGCTCGTGATCTTAAGACAACACTGTCACACACAAAATGAAATTACATAGCCTTGAATTAGAATTTAATTTGCCTTTGCAATGAAAAATGGCTAATAAGTTTATTTTTGGGGTTCTTGAGTTCTCTAAA
This sequence comes from Pelargonium x hortorum, assembly GCA_036897525.1. Taxonomy (NCBI): domain Eukaryota; kingdom Viridiplantae; phylum Streptophyta; class Magnoliopsida; order Geraniales; family Geraniaceae; genus Pelargonium; species Pelargonium x hortorum. Next base: position 1,230 of record JAYMTJ010000462.1, on the reverse strand, counting down.
TCTTGCAACCTTATGAAGCTTAATGGGGTTCATCGATTTCAAACTATAACAAATTTGGCAGCTTATTGATGTGTAGATGTAGCATAGCTATAAAAAGCACACCTCAAATCTGAAATTATTAGGAAAACTTCAAATTTTTATTATTCGAAGCCATTATGCAACAAACATAATCCAAATATGATTGGATGGATATCCTACAAATCTTTGTTGAGAACTCTTAACATTCGAGTACTCTGATCCCCAAGGGTTGCTCAGTGCTCATGATCTATCTGGAAACTTACTCTGCCATTTGAACAAATGCCTTGATGTCATAAGCATCTTTACCAGTCCTTTCAATGACACCCTGTTAAAAAATACCAATTGTAAGATTATAGATACAGATTGATTCTTTCTCAGCACCATAACATACAGATACAGATATATATGTGTGTGTGAGAGAGAAAGAGAGATACCTTCTCTGTAATAATGCCACTTATCAGGTTAGCAGGGGTAACATCAAAAGCCGGGTTCCATACAGAAATTCCAGATGCAGCAACTTGTTCGCCAAGACCTCCTCGTGTGTTCAACAATTCCTTTGCAGACCTCTCCTCTATAATGATTTCTCGCCCAGAAGAAAGAGACAAGTCTACAGAAGTCAGGGGTGCAGCCACATAAAACGGAATATTGTGATGCATTGCACATACGGCGAGGCTGTACGTTCCAATTTTGTTAGCAGTGTCACCTGCAATTTCATTACAAAAGCCTAAGCAACCATTCTTTCCAGAACTGTTACACAAAAAAGTACATGAGTTGACTGAATCAGAGACCATTTGCAGTCACGCGGTCCGCTCCAACAACAACAGCATTCACACGTCCTTCTTTCATTAGTGCAGCTGCAGCAGAATCTGCTATAAGAGTAGCAGGTATTTTTTCATGTACCAACTCGAAAGCTGTCAGTCTTGATCCCTGAAGTGGATTAATGGATAAATATAAAAAATATATACACAAGCACAAAACAACTTGATGTATATTAAACTTCACTCCTATATAAAAACTTAAATTGTTGAGAGGATGGCCCAACACATACTTTTTTATAATACCAAGCAAAGTAAGTATATGGACAATCACTTATGAAACCATACCCTACTGAATTCAACCTGGTAGCTACAGTAGTTAATATGTTTGCATCCAGTTCAATTTTTCTGTATTTATTCTGAAATCAACTACATGCATTGGAGGAACATTTAAAGG
>JAYMTJ010000461.1:0-10945 GCA_036897525.1 Pelargonium x hortorum | reverse complement strand
ACGGTGGACGTCGCTACCTAGTACCTATGTGTAGGTTTAAATTAGTTGTAGAAGGTCACAAGGGCTTAATGCAAAAAAAACGAACGAGTCCAAGGGTGTTTTTAAAAATAAAAAAGCCCCGAGTACTAAATGCAAAAAACCGACAAGTCCAAGGGGTGTAGATGCATTTAACCCTCATTTTTTTTAATCCCTTTTTTGGACTGAAATTTCGATATATCCATTGTTTTGTTCTTCAGTTTTTATCCTTCATTTGAAAGAAAATTTAAGTTTTTTGTTTCTAAATTTATGTTCTGCCCATTGATTCTAAGATATGTGCAAAAAGTTGCTTCTTTTTCATGATTCAGTTGTTTCTATGCAAAAGTTAGACTCCGTTTGGATTGCATGAGAATGAGAATCAACAATCAAAATAAGAATGAGATTAACACTATTTCATTCATTTAGTTAATTAAATCAAGCATTATTGCATGAAATGGGAAGGGATGAAATGGCATCACATTCTCACCAAATTTTTCAATCCAAACGGAGACTTATTGTTTTGATCAGATATCTCTGCAGTGCTGATAAATAGATAAGCTTAAAATGAGTTGAATTAGGAGTGAAATCTACCAATCAAAATTCAAATTACTGCTCGTTGAGATTTTGTAGGAACAGAAATATAGTCAATCCATCACGTAGTCGAGTCAACTCCAACTGATTAAAGGGTTTAATTTTTTTTTTTTTTGTGGGTGAGAAATGAACTGTATTCTAATATAAAATGGGAGTAGTGTTATATGTACAAAATATTTTGTATAAAGCGATGTGTCATTATTAAATGACACATCACATATTCTAATAATGACATGGACAAATCAACATACGTCAAGCGTACAACATGACTTATAAACTGGATGCTCCGCGCCAGAAATTCATGAGAGGGTGGTGGTATCATATATGTCGAGTTATTGTTCATTTAAACCTAATATTAAATTCAAAAATTGAGAAAATCGATTTGCCACATAAGCTATTATATCACTTTGTACAAGAGTTTTTGTATAACTTTTGAGACAAATAACATTTCTCTATAAAATGGAGAGTTATTAATTACACTGACTCGTATGGTAGTGTGCTTTAGAGGCCCAACACGACGTGGTAGTGTCGTAACCTGACACAAATTGACAACTTCATGAGAATATACATTGGAAGGAAAAAAAGAAGGGCAGTGTCCAATGGTTCAATGGTCAAAACCCACATATTTTCGTGAGAGGTCATAAATTCAACTACCAATAAGTCGAGTAGAGTTATCGTTTAAAAGTAGAAAGCTGCCCGCCTCCCTCATGTTGTGCAGCTCAATTAATAAAAATTAAAAATTAAGTAAAAATATAATGTGCAACGCTGAAATAGATTTTACAGAGTCGGTGTCAGTATACAAATTAATGAAATCGTTTTATTGCTGGCTTGAATCAACCAAAAATAACAAGGATCTATTTAATCTCAGAACATTATATTTTTGGTACCTTAAACAGTGTGCTATACAACAATACCTAAGCTATATTACAAACCAAAAGCTCGACAAAAACGTAACAATTGCATTAATGCTAAAAGCCTTTAGACTCTGAAGAAATTGCTGAAACAAAAACCACCATACCAAGAATCCGATCTCTCAGGCAGCAGCCGGTGATGAACCCATAATCTGGATCTGCACGCAAAAGCGAGCAGGTATATGAATCTTTAACATAAGTGAAAGATACGAGGTTTGAGAGTATAGGGATTGATTCACCCATTGATGAAGATAAATACCTGATTGACAAGCAAGTTCACTTGCTCTCTGTACATCTCCTTCAGGTCCACAATATCCGCCCGGAGTTCCTCCAGCTAAACCCATGCAACCAATTCCAATAATCAATACTTCAATAACAAAAACTGTACATTTACAAGGATACTTGCTAGGAGATTACGTTTACTAGAGTGCCAATTCAAAATTAACGTGTTTGGACTCACATTTTGTAATAGTGTTGTGTTTGTGTAGGAGAACCCAACATGTTCAGTAATCGTGTTGTGTTCATGTTGGGCCTCATAAACAAACACATACGATTAATTAGTCGTGTAGTGCAACACGCTCGATACTCACACTTACGGGTTTAATTGTAAATTAAACCAAGTCGAGTCATGCCAAACATGTTGGTTCTATCGTGCATAATGTGTTGTGTTGTGTTCTGTTGAGTTGTGTTTGTGACATGTCGTGTCAACACAGCCCATTAAGTTACCGGTGTCAAACGTGTTGTGTTAGTGTTCAACAGTTCAGCACGATACTAATTACTAAACGTGTCATGGTCGTGTTGGGTCATGCACATGCACTCATGCAGTACACAGTCAACTTTCAGCATGGCATGAACATGACAAGCACAAATTGTCAATTCTAACATTTACGGATTTACCATGTTAATTCTATATACAGCACATCAGCTCTGTGGAGCCAGAGTGTGAACAGATGAGAGTAAGTTTCGGGGCGATAGGATTTTACGTCCTTTTGAAATATCCCACAAGGGAAGAATGTGGAGTTAATAGCCACTTGAGTAATACTAGTTTATACCTCCACCTACTTTTTGGTTCGAGTAAAGTTTAACATGTAGATGACTAACTCAACTAAAAGGTCATGTCAATAGTTGAAAGTCCGATTATTATCATATTGCTCTAACACACCGTCATTTGTACTTTTGCCTGGTGATGAAATTGTTATCTTTTTATAGCATTCTCTGATGCCATGTAGATGATCAAACTCAACTAAAAGCTCAAGGTTAATAGTTGAAGCCAAATATTATTACGTACTATACCATATCCAAAGATAATATTGCTAAATGGGAAAGATTTGTTGAATTATGCACCACAATTAGCCCTTCTGGTTGTCTTAGCTTTCTTCTGAGTTAAATGGATTGAAGTTTGTTTTTATTCTAATGATCACATGAACTTACTAGAGGTGGTATGGACCGCCTTCTACAATGGTATAGATGATGCAAACATCTAACTCTACACAATTGCATTGATATTTATTATGTGGTTTTGAAGCGAAGAGTCCAAAATTTGCTTACTATTATTCAACAAAAATAGTATCAAGAGAGTTGGTCGTTCAATTGAAACAGTTAACAGGAGTAAATTTTAGTTGCCATGCAGTGATTGTGAGATATTATGAAGGAATTTTTCTGTAAAATGTTTCTATTTGGGGAGATGAATGTTAAAAAGTTATTTTTCGAGAAACAAACAGGACATAAATGGGTAAAAAGCAAAAGAACCTACCTCCTCATCACGTTCACCCATTAGCTCCAGTGCAGCTGCGTGCCTCCTTCTGAGAGCATCTAGCTCTGCTCGTACACCAGGCAACATGGTAGCCTCTGCTCGTAGCTTTTCACACTGCAATCCATGTTATTTTCAGGTAACTAATACTTGATAACTCAAAAGGAAGGAGGGAGAGAGAGAGAGAGAGAGAGAGAGAGAGCACTCGCCTGTTCTGTCATTTTGACCAACTCTTCAGCCAGAGAGTCGCGGATGGACTCCATTGATGCCTGAAAATGTACAATGAAATGTAACTAACGGATGAAAGCAGAAATGAAACAATCACAATAGGGAAAGCATCTTTAGCTCCAATATAGATCAAATGTGCACAAACAACATCTCTATACAAGTTTAGGAAAGATACATACCAACCGAGAAATGTAGGATTGAAGTTCCCTTTCCTTCTGGCGAAGGCTAGATTCGAAAGCACTAGGTGTCATGCTCTTCATATAGTAAGGACCAAGGGTTGTCTCCCCAGGATATTTTCTTTCAGAGAAACTGTCAGATGAGTCCAAGGATGCTTGAAGAAAATAACTTTCCTCCATGCTACCTAGGCTGCTAGCACTTGAGTATCGTATCAAGTTACCTGCGAAAAAGTTAACACATTGTATAGAATAAACTAGAGGATGAAATAATATCAAATTCATAGGATAAGGAAGGCACTATACCATTTTCGGAAGGAGGATTATTTTTTTCTCTGGGACTTTGTTCAACAGGAGTAGATTGGACATGAGATGTCCTTTCCAACTCCAACCGAGCAGCTTTCTCTTTTTCTAGCTCCTATATAAATCAGAAAGTCAGTTTAGCAACACCAAACATGAAACTGATAACTAAATGACATGAATTGGAAGTGCCCTCATATGTATAATAAAAGCTCCAAACCAATGTCTAGTAACTTCTACACACACCCCTTGCACTGAAAGAGCATAATATCTGTTATTCTAATTCCGTGCAGAAAAAGTTTCTTCATAGTCCATAAGTGTGAAATTTAGTAACAAGGGTCAAGTATTTGTTTCTACGAAAGGGACAGAGTGTAACATGATTCCAGTGCATACATTGGGATATCAAATGAGGCATACGGGTATATGTTGAACTCCCCCATGGGAGTCAGTCTCCCCTATCTTTAGTCCTGAATCCCCAAGATATCCTCAGTAAATGAAGATTGAATCCTACATCTCTGCTGATTAAGCCAAGAGAACTTGCAACTTAAAACTGAAAGCATCTTCTAACTTTATCAATTTATCTAAAAACTAATAAAAGGGGAAAAATGCACTTTTAATTGCATTTATCTGCTATAAATTCAACATCTAAACACCATGTTATGTTGTAAGAGAACCAGAAGAAGAACCTGCTGAAGCATTTCCCTTTGCATGACCACCTCTTGTAAATCTTGCTTGTGCTTTCGCCTTACTTCCCTGATCTGTTCTTCAAGCTGATTCACACGACCTTCTTGAGTATCGGCTTCCTCCTTGGCTACCAGGTACTCCTGCCTATTTTCAGCAGCTCGCTGTCTCTCCTTTTCTAGCGACCTACTTAGTTGTGTTTGTTCAGCTCTAAGACATGAAATCTGAAACATAGAACAAATGTTAGATAAATATTATGACACTCCATTAGACCATTATTCTTAGCAGAAAACTCACCTGAGCTTCAAGAACATTAATTCGTGATAAGGTTTGAGATAATCTCTCACTGACAGAATGTTCTCTTTCCTCAGCAGCTGCAGCCTTAGCTTCTGCTTCCTGTGAATTAAATACAAGAGATAAAACACAATTTAAAGCATTGCTAAGAGATTCAAATGCTTAAACTAAACCTAGAATATAAAGTCTAGACACCTGGAGTCGAGCATTAAGAGATCTCTCAACTGCAGCCCATGCTTCTGCCCTTTTAGCAGTGTTTTCCTGTTAAATAAATGAAGAGTCAACAACACCTAAACCCATGCATCTTGTACAAGGAAATCAATGGCTAGTTCCAAAGTACACTGAGCTCCTAAACAAATAGACACAAATGAAATAAATACTTACACGCATAGCTTCAATCTGTCTTAGAAGCGGCCTTGTGGAATCTGGAACTTGTGTAATCAACTCCTCGCACCGGCGCTCACTTGCCTAGATAAGACAACAGTGAATTGAATACATTACAGAAAAATTGATAATAATACAAATCAAAGGATGTCTGGCAAACCTGATAACGTTTCTGAAAATCCTCAATATCCCTTCGAAGCATATCCTCTCGGAAAACTGCCTGCAAAATAAAAATTAATTCAGCAAAGTTAAGTCTTAAATTTTGGCGTCAGGTGGATGACCTCACCATCATAATGAATATAGCAATACCTGTTGCTCTTTTCTAGTAAGAGTTTGTCTTAATTCTTCAAGCGCCTGAACAAGCATAGCTTCACGTTCCTCAGCTTCTTTCAGACGACTCTCTAGCTCAGTTCTGGCTTCATCGTTAACACGTGCCTCCGCCAATGCTTCAGCCTCCTTGGCTGCACTAAGGGCATTTGTATAATACTCTTTCTGAATTGCAAGTTCTGACTGGTGTTTTTCTATTGTTTCTTGCAGCAGATTTTCAGTAGCTGCCTTGTCCCTCTTTATACTCTCTACTTTGTTCTCTTCTACCTAGATTATGAATCACAGAAAACACACGATGGTATTAACTACTAAGAATGTGGTTTAAATAAATTAGCATCAAAAGGTGTATAAATCAATATAAAGGCATTTATCACACACAGAATATATTAAATATAAAAATCAAGCCTAGAAACGCTCCAGAACACAGAATCACATCTCTCTCCCCTCTTTATTTGCTTAAAGAAGTCCTTAAGCAAATTGTTAATAGTAAATCTTCTTACAATTACCATGGAGATAAACTCAACATGAATTCAATAAAATTATTGTTATATATATAAAATAAAAAACAGTTTCACAGAAAGCTTAAAAGCCCAAATACCTGAAGCTTGGTCATTAAACCTTTCTTCTCTTCTTCAAGCTCTCTAACCTAGCTTTCAGGAACAGGAAAGAAAATACTCAACATCATTAAATAGAACAAACAGAAGGAAGATTAGGTTTCAAAAAATACAACATAAAAACTTGGTTGCACACCTGAGCTCTTAATTTCCTAATCTGACCTTCTTGAGCAGCCTGCTTTTTTGAAAGCTCTTCACCTGGATGAAGGAAGAATGTGTTTTATATATAAATGGAGAGCCCTAAAATTATATTTCTTTCTCAATGGTCACATCCTCCCAACTAGAACCATTTAACAATATCTATTACAAATTGAATTTTAAAATTTTAAAATATAAAATTGAAAGCAGAAAAAATCAAGATAAGCAACAGAAAAAAAGTACTTAAATTAGAGTTTCAATCCATGGTTTGTCGTACAGGATTTTATCAGCCATTATCTAACCACATAAGCACGTCAGCCTTCCTCTTTTCCAACTCAAAAATCACTTGTGACTAGACTACTGAAAATATTATCTTCACTGTTTCTGCAAGTTCTTCTTTGTACAGAAAAATACTCTTCAAAGGGAACAATCGTAGTATACATCTATTATACCTAATAATATAATCTCTTGCAACTTGAACCTACTCAATTATAACCATAAAGAAAACATAAAAGCATGTGTACTAGAGACAAACAAAGACAGAAATAGGCTAAAATCTTTGTTTAAAAATGTAACTTTCTTAGACACCAAAGCTCTACCTTCAGCCATTACTTGAGTAATAATTTCATCTTTTTCCTTCAACAAAGCAGCTGCATCACTTTTTTTACTCTGTTCTCTACGGAGCGTATCCCTCTCCCTTGTAAGAGTATAAACCTATAATCATCCACATGTACAATTAGATAGCAACACTAGGAGCACTATGTGTAGTAATATTAATTCCACCTGAACAAAGATGTCATAATATATTAATTGCCTATTACACGTCAATTCATTACATTTCAATAATGACTTACAAGGCACGATGTAATGCATACATCACTTGATATGTACAGTGATATTAATATGCAGCAATGTTACACCAATTCCCATGAAGAATCACATGTTGAACTACTCTTCTCCATCGTGTTATCATATTGTTGGTTGGGAGTAGAAAAGCAAAGTATTAACTCACTTCTGCAAGTTGAAACCTCTAGGAAACACTAGGATGTAAACTATACAGCTCTAGAAAGAGACGAGTGGCACAGAAGAATTCATGAGATCGCCTCAATATTTTTGAATTTTCAAGTGTGCCTCATGAGCGGCGAGCGCTATTACTAATATACTATATATACAACAAATGATGCATAATGAACATATAAATCAATTTGAATATGATATAAAATATTAACCAAAACTAGTATGCAAGTATGTGAACTAGATAGCAACAAAGTCAGTCTCGTCCCAACTCCCCCAAAAAAAACAGTTTCCACGAGCCTAAAAAGGAATAGAAGATCTAAAGTACACAGCATACAGAAGGAAGTATCATCCAGTCATCCGTGTGACAAAAGGCTATCTTATGGAAACTTCAAGCATAATTCTAATGTCAATATCAATTTTACCAGGCTATAAATCTGAAGAAATGAGCAACACATGATCCATGGACTCCAGATATTAGAGTCAAATTTAACGAAAGTGTTCAATCAGTCATTGTAAACATTACACTGTTATTACCAACAAATTGCATTTCAAATACAAACTAGAAAAGATTCAAGAGGGGGAAATCATACCTTTCTCTCAAGAGTTGAAACCTTTTGGTGATATTCTTCCCGCAAAGACTCAATTTCAGCTTCATTAGTGTTTCTCTGTTCCATAAATTTTAACAGTTAATATGGAATACTTGGGATGGGGTGATGATACAGATAAGAACCTTACTGTTGAAGTGGGTGAAATAACTCTCTCATCGAATTAATATAAAGTGGAAAGGCTACATATAATGGTGCAAGTTTCACCTTACTAACAAGGCTGACCTTTTAGTAGTGGAAGCCCAAACCATTATATGTAGCCCAATATGAAATTTAACCACCTTTCGAAGGCAACACTTAACTCATAAGGATCAAATAGATGATAAAATATTGCAAATAAATTTAAGGATATCATTAAGAAAGAAAGACTGTCAACACCCAAATGCACATGTATACACAAGAAGCAGATGCAACAGAATAACTTGATTGTGAAAAGAACCAATAAAAAATGTATTGCCAATTTCACAAACAAAAACCATGAACATAAGAGGCTATAAAAAGATAATAGTAATATAATGCAATTTGCTCAATAAAATACACAATGGAGCTACTGTTTCAGTCTTTCAGAAACCTGCCGAAATTTGTTTTAACTCAAAACTTGGAGGCCCCCATCACCAATATGATAAAGTACTCATTAAGAACATTACTCCATCTTAAGGCTTGCCCAATGTCAGTCACAGATGTAAATATTAGACTAAAAAAAGTAATCATTTTTCTTTGTTTATATCACCTGCCTGGGTTAATTATTAATTTATCAGCAGTTCCTTAACATGTCAACTCAATTTGTGCATAAATGATGTATACTATAATGACTAATACATAGTAAACAACATGTTTCACTTTTCACCACCATCACAAGCAAACAGATATTACAAGTTGAAATGAGCAAAATTTGAAGGATTTTCACAAGGTATTGAAGAAATTCGGTGCCCATTATGTAATTAGTATAAATCATTGTGGCTAACATCTTGGGAAGTTGTAGCATGAATATTACAAATGTAACAAAAAATAAGTGGTAATAATTTCTTAGTTCTTATTATGCTATTGGCAGTAAATAGGATAGAATTGCTCAGAATGCATAAGTCTATGTTTCAATAGGTCACCTCATTATGCACTCTTACATGCATCTAAAACATTCTGGGGGAAAAATGTTAATAGTAATACCTTCAAATCTTCGATCACAGCTTTTAATTCCTCATTTTCGTTCATGAGTTTTGCAATCTCATCAGCTTTTGCCTGAGGTGAGTCAAAACGATTGAAATTGCAATAAATACAGAGATATGGTTATGAAACAAAGTATTCAAATTTGTACACGACCAATTCAACAGCTTCCTACATAAATGTACTGTGCATGCATCAACTAACTATATTAGAAGAAAGTGAGAGAGTGCACTAAGACTGAAGCGCTGATGCAAGTCTCCCACACCATAAAGTATTTGTCACGCCTGAAATACCTGAGATTGTCTTGCAGCACCATGCAGTGCAACCTCCAACATTTTCATTTCCTTCTTCATCTTCTCTAACTCGAGCACTGTATTTGGTGCGTCAGATGCATTCCTTTCTGAGCTCAAGCATTGCTCTTTCCTGTCAGTTTCCTCGTCATTCGCTTGTTGATTCACTTCTACTTCTGTTTGAATCACATTGTCTTTAGAAGAACCTGATTCTGATCCCGTTTCTGAAGAGTCCTCTGGACGTGCAATTGGTTGGATTTGGTCATGAGAGGATTCATCAGCACTTTCATTCTCCTTGGTACCAACTTGCAAACAAGACTGGTCATTCATAATTGTATCATGGCTATCAGTTGATACCACAGACTGAACAGGCAAAGTTTTCTCTGTGGTTTCTTCTGCTTTTTCATTTTGCTCATCGGGGATCTCAGGTAAATCAACTGTTTTATATGACTTCTCTGGGACAGAGGAAGCCTCGGTCTCATCTGCTTCTGCTCCTAAAGCTTCAATATTTCTCGACTTATCTTCTGTGGACATCAAAATTTCAGAGGACCCTTCTGCACTCTCTTTCTGCTCTATATTCTCCACAACTTCTGTTGTTTGAATACTCTCAACAATAGGTTCTTGGGGTTCAGTAGGCACTAGCGGTGATTCATAATCAACTTTTCTATCTGATAACACATTATCTGTTTCACGTGCCTTACCTGGGGGTACAGGACCCTCCTGAGTCCTGACCACTTTATTTTCTTCTTCTGCAGGCTGAGTTTTATCAACAGGATGGGTTTGTTTAGAAGCAGAAGCTGGCTTCCTGTCTGCTTCAATCCCTTCTTCCTCTTCGACATTAGATGGATGCTGCAACGACTCGGGTTGTTCAGAAGACTCAGCAGTATCTTCTTCACTTTTCTGCCCCATAAATCCCCATATTCCTGACGATGTTGATCCATGTACACAGGCAGTAAAATTAAAATCAAACCTCACGAAGAAAAAATCATCATATTCTATGTTATAAATAAAAGAAAAGGATATCCCTTAGAACTTCAAGTATAGTACGGTGCAGCCAACATTAGATTCACAAACAGATATTACACAAATATACAATCAAGATACCCTTCCAGGTTAACAATCCAGGAGAACTACTTTTCTTTTCCTCCATTAATTTTGTGATGCATTAGTGCAATCCACCTGGCACATACAAGCTGTCCAAGGTTCAAGTACAACTACAACCCAAAATATTAATGAGCCATGTTGTACAAGAAAAGAATTCTACATTCCGAAAGAAAGACGCATATATATATATATATATATAATGTCTACTCATAAGCAATAATTAAAAAAAAAATGTGACTGAAATAGCATGCGAAGTTCAGAATGTACAGGTTACAGCTAATCAAACAGCAGGAGGCACCCGGTTCTCAATCACTTCCTTCAGCTACTTTACTCTCCCTATTGGTTCTCTTCTTTAGAGTTAG
>JAYMTJ010000460.1:0-10949 GCA_036897525.1 Pelargonium x hortorum | reverse complement strand
CATGAAGCTTGGTCGTCACTTTCGAAGCTCAAGGCTAAAGAAATGCCTCCTTGTACGATAGCATCATCAGCATCAGCATCCACCCCCTCAGAGACTGATGTGTGCAATAATTCAACTACGCCTTTATGCCACATGTGAGCCTTGTAGGAGGTGATTAATCCACTTGGAAGCATCAGTTTAGCTATGCTTCCGTTTTTTAGCTCCATCTTGGCGATGCAGCTGTCTCCAATACCTTCGAAGGTGACTCCATGGCCACTGAACTCTCCCTCCAAGTAGTCCGGGTTCACAGATTCATATGGGATTGAAGGTTCATATGGGATTGAAGCCACTTTAGCTATTGGGATATCTCTCTTGCAGTTCACATATTGAGAGGAAAAGGAATTCCGGGTTTTAGTACTCATCATGGAGGAAATAGCAATGGATGGATACTGATAAGGTGTAGGTGTGCATTTGGGAGAGAAGATTGAGCTGCTAGCCATTGAATTGCTTCTTGGCAATGGCAGATGGATTGAGGGCAATATGTCAAGTTGTGTCAAGAGAGATGGAGGAGGAAGAGAATGGGGGGGTCCACTTATCCTTTTTGTCTTGGCTTGGGAATGTGATTAGAGCTTGCATTTTTGGATAATCTGAGCAGTGTTTTTATGGTTGGTTCTTGTTAAAGACCCTACTGATATTTTCAGATTTTTGAGTTTTTACTGCATCTCACAGTGGCAGACAAAACATGCAACCTTATCTTTTTCATGGAGAAAACTTGTCAAAATCTTCTCAGCTTTTGCTCTCTCTTACCCACAATGCAAATTGCCATCCCTTCATTTAAACTCACTCAGTTTTCATATTCTCTTCCAAAATTAGAATGGAGAAATTAATGCCAATGTTTCTGATTCTTTTCTGAAAATTCTGGTTTCTTGTTCCAAGTATGTTGCATTATCAGTACATGTAACATGATCTCTTGAACATGATTGCATATGGAACTTGACAACATTTGTATTTACTAGCATAATTCGTATAATTTTCCATTATATCACTACAACGACATCTCGCCTGAATAACAGAACTTGGTTAATACAATTCCAATTTTCAAGGAACTAACCAATCCTAGTTCCAGAGGGATTGGAAAGAGGAAGAGCACAGTAAGACTTAGAATAAATGTTGACAATAAATATCCTGAAAGATGTAATTACAAATTGTCATGCTCAATGACCTGTGCTCCTCTCCACTCTTCATCAGGATCCAATTCCAAAGGTACCAGAATTGAGGCAGGACCAGTGCATATGTAATAGTCCTTGCCATACTTCTGTGAGAAGGAACCGGGGCTGGATACATAAATGTCGTCATAGCCCATCCGTATCACCCTGAAGAACAGCTTCCGTCCCTGACACGAACCAGTAACAAGCAAGAAGAATCATGAATTCATGTCCTAACAAACAACAAACTCTCAATTTCCCAACTTCTTTTATGTCCTAAGTCTTAGTTCAATCAATGTTACCTGATCAATGGTTTCATACTTTGAAGGTGCAGTGTTGTAAATTCCCTTCAATCTTTCTTCTGGCGGCGCAGCATATATTCTACTGAGCTTATGTTTCAAAAGGGTAAGAGGCGTATCTTGCAATGTCCACAAGCCAGGTTTGTTCTCAGGTTCCTCAAAAGAGAACCATCCAGGATCTTCCGTTTTCATTGCTTCGGTAGGAGATAGAATCTCAAAAGGTGAGGATAGAGGAGGGTGTGTGCAGTAAGAGGAGGCTCGCAGTCCTTGAATTGCAGTTCCGCTTCGTCTCTTGGATCTCAAGTGGCTGAGTATGGCACTCGTTAGAGTCACAGCCTTGCGGCCAGTGTTCTTCACTATAACAGCTGTTGCTAAGCTCTCTGGATACAGGGAGATGATATAAGTAATATCAAGAGATCCAGCAGTGCAGCACAACTCAACCTGCAACCAACCATTTTAAGAAATTGCATTCACACAAATAGACTTCAAATCAAGGTCCTAGAGTGATGATAATGGGCATTTTTATGTTTCCTTTCTCATTTGGACTATATACAGTAAATAATGTTTGTTACATAATCAGGATATAGAAGTTCTAGTCAGGAAATGATTTCAAATGTGAAGAGATTACATTTTATAAACAAATTGCAATGCTACTAGCCACTGTGGTAGTACTGGTAGATGTGTCATTGTGAATTGGGTAGCAAAGAAAAAGGAACAAAAGTTGAATTAGCAAATTAATACCTGGAGAGCATCAATGGCATCAGAGTCTGCACCCTTGACAGTCCATTCAGAAGCAGAAAGAAGAGAGGGTTTGGAGGTAGAATCAGAAATATCATTGATGACCAAACCAATCCCACCTTTGGAATTGGAAGAATCAGCCCCAGCAGCAGGAATAGTGTAAAGAATCTCCTCAAAGCCATCATCTTTCCAGTAGACCTTAGGCTTGTAGGAAGTAACATGTGCATTGGGTATCTGGAGTTTCATGGAACTGCCATTTCTGACAGTCATCTCCACAAATGGAGTGTTGTTGGATTCCAAGAACTTGATGCCTTTTCTGCCAAATTTCTCATCAAGAGACTCTGGAATGGAAAGGGTAGTGGGGGTTGTTGCAGTGAGAGATGAAGAAGAAGAGGCCTTGATAATATTCAGTTTTGGGAGAGAGAAGGGAAGGAGAAAAGCCATGAGTTGGGAGAGTTGAAGAAGAAGAAGAAGAAGAAGAAGAAGAAACACTACAAGTCTAGTAGTCTTTACTGCTTCCACACACACCAGTGGCTTGCTAGGCTCATCCTTTCTTCATTTTGGCTTTATATCAATATCTTATTTTCACTTACAAAGGATATTTTGGTTTTTATTCACACAAACATTTTAACAAAAAAGAGAATAGATTCTCTTCTACTCTAATTTGGTACAATAATTCCACCTGATTTTGTTTGAAGAATTTTCCTTTTTGTTTAAAGTTTAATCTTATATCAAGTTCACAATGAAAACCCAGTCAGAGTAGCAATTTGTGCTTGCACAATATGTTTCTGCCGTATAGTATTCAATTATATGAATTAACTCGAACACGACTCAATTATTAAACAGATTAAATGCAATCCAAACAAAGTCTAAAATCATTGATACTTCCTACGAGTCCCAATAAGGTAATTGCTGCTAATTAAGCTGGTACTAATTCCCTAGGTTTTGTGACCATAAAAAATAATCGATGGTCCTGTGAGCCCATTTACCCATAGTTAAGAGAGAGAAAAAAAGATAACATAAAAAGTACAGGTGAACCTGTCTATATGAAACAAAGTTAGGCTCCGTTTGGATTAGAAAATTTGGTGGAAATGGAAATCATTCCCATTGCCATTCTATTCATTCCCATTTCATACAATAGTGCTTGATTTAATTAACAAAATGAATGAAATAGTGTTAATCCAAACAAGGGAATGAAAATCATTCCCATTCCAATTGTTGATTCCCATTTCCATACGATCCAATCGGAGCCTTAGTTGGCATTGATTTTTTTTGTAGAATAACTCCAACCTATTTGTTCAGCTTTTTTGCAACCAGAAATACAAATCCAAAGGCTTTCAATTCCAGTTGACAGAGAGACCATCATTTGTGGAGAATCAATATTATATTAACTGACTAAAACCTTGGGATACCAAAATAAGGTTTTCAAAAAATTAATCCAAACTCAGCTCTATCCATTCCAGGCACCAAATACATTCTACTAAGCTCAACTTTAACAAAAATCTGACATGAATTAGAATCATACTGTTATATTCTCATTCCAAAACTTGCTCAGAAGACAAACTGTTGGTTTCTCTAATATCAAAACCCTGTTTACATGCTCTTTTTCTGAGATCCACTAGTTTAATCCTCGTCCATTCCTGCTGGCTGCTGAGGTTTAGGGCCTCCTGCTGGCTTAGCCATGATAATCTGCAATGACAAAATTCAAAGCCAGGCTCATCACAGATGCTCACGGAAAGTGAACGCACTCCAAAAAAAAAATATTGGCAAAATATGATTGGAGTCAACATCTCCTTACAAAAATCAAAATAATAATAATTTTTTTATGAAAATAGAAGGCTCATCACAGATTTCATTGCATATGGGAAAGCCATGGAAGATTGATCTCTGATCAATTACCTGATCTACACGTAGAACAGTGCAAGCAGCATCTGTAGCATATTTAAGTGCAAAGAACCTGCCACAAATACAAACCCAAAAATTAATGCCAAACGCATGAATAAAACCACCATATACCATATTCTATAGAGCAAAGACCATATATATAAAAGCCCATGGAAGAATGAGAATGATTGACAGTTTGTAGTTACATACAACACAAATCTTCACAATCATAATGTTAATATAATACTTCACCAGAGAATTCCCTGGTAGCAAGTAGCAAGTTACAACTGTTGCAGTGCTACAGATCATAGTGAAAAGTGGAAGAAAAAAATTGCCTGTTCATGGTAGAGCTGGCCGTACCTGATACTCACCCATTGAACTAATTTTGTGGTTCTGTGTGTGTTAGAGAGAGTGAGAAAGTGGTGATATTACAAAAAGAAATGATGTTCTTTGGCAGTCAAGTACCATTCACCACCAACTAGATCATGGCAGGACATTGAGAAACGGGGAAATCTATCACATAATGTGAATTAGGAAGGTTTTAAAGCATGGATATTTAGGGGGCTTTGAATTGCCTCTATTCTAATGGATGAAATGAACTCACGAAGTAGTTCGTCCATTGAAAAAAATAATTAAATTCTGAACAGAAAAATGACTTCATCCTAAAAGTGATACTTTGAGAGAGAAAACAAAGTAGCACTAAAATGTCCATACGAACACGTGAGTGAATATATACATGCAAGAAATAGCTTACTTGGCAACACGGAGGTCCCAGACGTTTGTAGTTGCAACATCCTTACATACACCTTCCTCCAGGTCAATGCCCACCTTGGAGTTTCCAGATGCATGTTCAGCATATAGCGAGGATATAATCTCCATTGCATTTAGCCCAGCATTCTCAGCCAAGGTTTTAGGTACCATCTCAAAACTTTCCGCAAATTTTGCAATTGCATACTGGTCCAACCTGCAAAATCAAAAGTTCATCCAGTTTTAGGCTTTTGGTGTCATGGTTTACCAAATCTGAGGAACACACAAACAGATCAAATTCTAGATCCAGGTTACAGTGTTGATGTCTTATTAGTAAGAGTAACCATAGCAACACAGCATAAGTTGCAAGCTTAGAGATTTAACATTCTATACTCTTCATATATATTTTAGTTTTCATTTCAGGAAAGTTTGAGATGAGCATCTCTAAGCTACCAAATCTGCTATTGAAAAGGGCTTAAGCCACAAGTGTTTAACTGAACTCAAAAAGTATAACAGAAACAAAGTACCCAGTCTCTTTAAAAGAAAATTCTTTAATTCTTCTAGCCAATTCGATTTCAGTAGCTGCAGCTCCAGGTACTATGCGGGAATCCCTACACATTGCCTGCACAGATATAATGAAAACACTTGTATCAATATATCACACCCAATTAACAAACTAATAGAAATATCAAGGTTCCATTGGCAATTTACTTTAAGAAAAATCTTCAACAAGAAAACCCAGCAAGATAAATTTTAATACTCCTAGTCAATGACAATACCTTATATGTATTGACTCCATCATCAACTGCTCTTTCAAGGTCATCAAGTATACTATCAGTACTTCCTCGTAATAGCACAGTGGAAACAGAGTTTCCACCTTCTTCATTCTTCACAACAATTACCTAGATAACATTGATGACGGGCAAAGCATCCTGTATTAGGGATAGAAATTATAAAGAGAAAACAAAGCAACAACAGAAACAACTTCTTGAACAAGATCCTGTGACTGAGGTGACGCGTTTGAACATACCCTAGCACCACCAATTTCCTCTACTGAAACAGAATCCACATATCCCAAATCATCCGGGTTCGGCTGGCTAAGCTTCAACTGCATCAACAATGTCAAATTACATTAGGAATCAGAGTGTTTTCTCCCCAACAACCACAATTTTAACTTACCATGGCAACAGCACCAGTTGTACGGCAAAATCGCCGTAATTCAAATTTTGAGCTGATCTTTAGAACCATGAGCCTGTAAGCAAGAAATTCAAGGTTACAAAACAAACACAACTGAGGAATGCCTTCACAGAGATTATGAATGCCTAAAATCAGACAACATGTATTAACTGCAAAAAGGTCATACGAACGCAAAAAATTTGCACTACGTATCATATCAAAAATTAAACTAATCATAATAATATAAGAATTAAGTTTATAATTGATCCCTGAGTTATACACATATATCATATTTGATCATCCAACTTGTTTTCAAATCATTAATGATAAATTATTCAATTTAATCACCATTGCACGCAAATGCATTTTTCATGCATGTGGGATGAAGCATTTCAAATTTTCGATGTAATATTCTCAATTTTAGGCGAAATATGCCAATATTTACTAAATGTAGGATGGAAAAAGCATGTTGGGATCAAATATGAATTTGACCCATAATATAATGACAATAGAAAACATGGGAAACAGATATAGGGAAAGACAATGAAACTTGTTGTCGTACTTGTAACGCTCACAGAAGTGCAATGCCATTTCCCCAACTGCTTGTCCACTAACAATAACTTTAGCACCTGACTCGGCAACTGCTTTGATAAGCTCCTCCACCCTTGCTTCTTCGGTTTTTGCATAATTTTCCAGCTACAACATGCCAATAAATTAAGAGTTTCACAAAAGATTCCACAATCAGATATGAACAGTAGTTCCTAACAACGGAGAATAAGCTTTTCAATTCACTGGCACAGCAGCATAGCTAAGCAATTATACGGGTATCAAATATGAAGAATGGATTTCAAATGAGAAATATCTAGAACTTCGGGAGTTAAAAAAAACAGAATTTCATAATTAACCCTGGTCCTGAAAAGAACCTGGACACTCAAACTCATGCAATATACTCAATGAGATTGTTTCCCACATGGAACTCTTTAACTTATTGAGTGAAGGTGTCAGACAATCGGCCGCCTTAAAGTACAAAGAGAAAAAATACAGAAACCAACCAAATCTAGTTGACTTCACAAGCAGCACAGTACTAACAAGGAAAGCCCGTACTACCCATTGAATGAATAAATAATCTAATGGCTAATATCCTATAGTATTGCCTTAGAACAAGATTTGCTATCAAGGATAAACTTTAGCATGCCGATATGATGTAATTTTTCTATCCTACCATGGCAGAGCCGCAGAGGAAGAAGGGTAACTGGATAAGTAATACCAGATATAAAGTTATATACGCACACATGTACATATGTATATACTGACTCGCCTCTCCAGTGTGATCCATCACAATAGGAGAACCTAAATGGAAATTTTAGAAGTATTACCTGCTCGGCTGTATGAATTAGAACAGTTCCTTTGGTTTCTGTTGCAGATGTATCAACGCCGCCAACAAATACAGCAACCTGAAATAGTTAGAATCAATTATACCAGTTCATATAGTTCAATACAACAAGCAGACTCGTCAAGATTCTATTCAAACTTTACAAGGAGTAAATAAAGGTTTACTTAAAGTCAATCAGACTAGTCAGAAATGTTGAGCAGCATGCATACGAAAAAATACACACCCTATAGATAAAAGGTTGTGGTAAGAAATATTATTAAAGTTATCTTAATCAAGCAAATTAGAGAATAAAAGCAAAAGAGTTCTAATACTTTTCCCACAGTGCAATAACTATATTGGTTGCCTAAGGAACTTGAGCAACTTTTCCATGGACAAGAAAAACTTTTAAATTAAATGAGTGCTAACCTTCGCCTTCTCCATCCGCTTGATAGTCCCCACGGCATCACTCTTCAAAACCATACCTCTCACTACAGCACAATTATGTAGACCTCCACCCACAAGTTTTGCCACACGAACATTGTCCACATTGAAGTTGGCAGGATTCTTTGGGCAAACTTGAATGCATGCCTACAATATTCAAAAATAAATTGCATTCCAAACTTTTAGACACTATCTCATGGAATCAACTTAACAGTAAACAAGCACATGGCTATAATTACATCTGCAATAAGAGAACATAAAATTTCTTCTTGTCCAAATTGCTTGCTAGCCACTGCAGCTCTCATTCTGGAAACAACCTCCTCCTTAATCCGCACATCCATTGTTTCAGAACCTTTCTCAACCAACTCATCTAAGAATTCAAGTGTCTGAATATTCAAAAACCAAATACAAATCAGCTTGTTCTAGAGAGTGATCCAATCCAAAACAGACAATCAATGCACCTTAGCGAGGGCTTTTGTGTATCCACTGATAATCTCACTTGGGTGAAGACCCATTCTGATAAGCTCCTCAGCGTTTTGGAGAAGCCCACCAGCAAAGGAAATTGTCAAGTTAGCACCATCACCAATCTCCTCCTGCTGAGCCTTGGCAGCTAAAACCAAAATCTTGGCTGCAGGGTGCTGAACCTCAAGCTCATTCACAATAGTTGCAGCATCATTGGTCACAAACAACTTGTCCAGATGATTGATGACCATCTTATTCATACCTGATAAATTTAAAAAAAAAAGATCTAATAACTCCCATTACAGATATTGATAAATAAACCAAACACAGTGCCAACCAATAAACAAAACTAGCCTGAGATCTATAGAATGATCCAGCCGGAAGAACAGAAAACTGAGTAACTTCGACATTATACCAATTGTTACAATGCCATAATTCATTTCTTAATATTAACCCTTAAATACAATCTGAAATCTGGAAATATGAAAAGCAAAATGACACGGATAGGCACAATCACGCACGGATATAAGAACAGATATGGATGCAGAAGACGGATCAACGAGTAAACATTAGGGAAAGCAGCAGATGAGTTACCATTGGGGCCGAGAGAAGTGCGGGTGATGATGGAGAGCTGCTTGCAGGCATCGATGTTCTTGATGACAGCTTCGTCAAGGCCGGAGAGGTGCTTGTGGCCTTCCTTGAGCATAGACTGTATGCCGTAGGGTTGCATTGAGAAACCCATCTACTTCTGCTTTGTTGTTCAAACCGTAAAAACCCTTAGCCTGGGAATGAGATTGGCTCCAGTCAAGCTCGGAAGTTAGTGTGTTTCAGAGTGACTGTGTTTGATTCAAATGACAAGAAAGGAGAAACTAGAATACCCTAGAGCTCCGCTTATGTAATGTATATGTGATGTTGTGCCGGGGAGGACTCTACTATGGCATTTTTCACGTATCAACCCTAAATTTGTATGATGTGTCACCGGGACTCGACCATTAATCAATAAAATTAGCCTCCATTTGAATTGCACAACGATGAATTCTCATTTTCTTGTTTTGATTAAAAATATTTCATTCATTTAGGCTCCGTTTGGACCGCATGAGAATGGGAATCAACAATCGAAATGGGAATGGAATTCTCATTTACTTGTTTGGATTAACACTATTTCATTCATTTAGTCAATTTAATCAAGCATTATTG
The DNA here is from genome assembly GCA_036897525.1 of Pelargonium x hortorum. Taxonomy (NCBI): domain Eukaryota; kingdom Viridiplantae; phylum Streptophyta; class Magnoliopsida; order Geraniales; family Geraniaceae; genus Pelargonium; species Pelargonium x hortorum. The sequence goes on along the minus strand of JAYMTJ010000460.1, from coordinate 1,449 downwards.
CATGGAATGGGAATGGATGGAATAGCAATGAGAATGATTCTCATTCTCATTCCCACCAAATTTTCTAATCCAAACGGAGCCTTAGTTCACTAAACCAAGCTCTAATACATGAGAATGGAAGGAATGAGTTTCATTACCATTCCGATTCTCATTTCCACCAAATTTCTAATCCAAACAATACCTTAGTGTCAATTGGCTGAGAGAAACCATATTCGAGGTCCACAAAGAAGTTTTCACATATATTGAAACATATTATTTAAAACAGTACGGTTCCTCTTTGTCACTTCGAGAGTCGATTAGAATTTTGCACGTTTGTGCCTGATTTTTAGTGCGGGGGCAGTTTTTTTTAGTTAACCTTTACGGTACCTTCAATATTTAAGAGAAACATCAAGCCTCCACACTTTCCATGACTATTTATAGCAAAAAGAACTAACATTCACAACTTAACCGTTAACTATTCCCAACACTCCCTAGCTTCAGGACCGTCTTTAGGATTTCAAGGGTCATGTGTAAAATGTAAAATTTATACCCCTAAAATTTATAGTTCAAAACGTCATCGTCCAATGTCTTATTATCCAAGTCAAGGTAAGGTTGACGGGTTAAATCTCTAACTTGGGTCTCCGGGTATTTGGTGGAGCAGTGCGTAAGTCTGGTCCTGGTTTGTGTCCTGCGCAGGTATCACACCGTCAAGCAGAACCCGAGTTTGTGTCCGAAAGACCACGGTGTGAGAATAAGAATCTCCACAAACGTGTTTTGGTAAACAAAAATGAAGATCGATGATCTTCGTAGCTCGTTCAGAAGATTCGACGAACAACATACGAAGAACACGATAAACTTCTCGATTAACACGAAGAACGGTAGAAAGCGTTTTCGTTTCAAGCGAGAAGAATGTTTAAATGTACAATTCATCTAACGTTTACATGTGGCTTGTGAGTCTATTTATATAGCTCACCTTACCTACCACATGGCGACATCTAATTGGTTGGTGTCAAATGCGGTTCCCATGGGCTTTTTGATCTTTTACTAGTGTTGGCTATATTTTCTAACAGATCAGAATGGACTATTGGCCTCGCTTGATTTGGAGCTATGTGGCTTTCTTGTTTGTATGGCCTTTACGTAAGTTCACATGTGAGTGCGAGTGAGGCAGGTTGTGCAGACGCAAACGCAGATATGACATCATGCGAATGCGAGGATGTCGGCGCGTCCAAGAGTACGAATGCAGATGGGAGCATGGGCGCGGATGGTGTGCGCGCTAGCGCGAGAGATGCGCATGGGCGCGAGGCTGTACGAAGGCGTGTGTATGGTTGTGAGGGAAGCGTATGAGCGTGAGGTCGCGTGAAGGTGCACTAGAGATGCACATGGGCTTGAAGGGCATGCGAGAGCGCGAAGGCGTGTGCGGGCGAGAGTGAGGGCGCATGGGTGCGAGAGCGTGAGGGTACCCGCACACTT
>JAYMTJ010000459.1:0-10960 GCA_036897525.1 Pelargonium x hortorum | reverse complement strand
TAAATTATTTATTATATCTAATTAATTTAAATTCTAATTCATGATTTTCATTAAGAAAAAGAAGATGTAATATATATCTCAATAAATGAAGTGTCATTTTAAAGGTAGCTTCAATCTTAATTATCACACGTCATCTCAAGGTTATGTTCTAATTAAATCTAATAATATTTTCAAAAAAAAAAATCAATAATTCAAATGTTAATCTTCTCAGTTATATTTCTCTACGTTTTTTTATTTATTTTCTTTTAACTCCTTTGGCTTAATTATTTTTTTGCATATAAAGCCAGAATTCTTACGTGGCAGATTTGTATTGGATCAGTGACGTGGCAATACATTGACAATTTGCAACAGAAATTGGATTATTAATTAAAAAAAAAAACGAAAAAAAAATCAGAATTGACTCTTCACCTGAGCATTATCTCAAACAAAGAAGAAGAGAAACGATAATTATGTAAAAATAAATAAAAAATACTGTACTAATCTGAATAGTTCGTTGAATATTACTAATAATAATACTCTGTACACAGAACCAGCGACAGAGTCGCAGAACAGCGAGTGAGAGAGAGAGGTTTCTCTGACCACCGATATCGAGAAGCTCTCGTCGTCGACGGCGGTTCTTCGGTTGAAGGTAAAACCTACTTGCATTTGAAGCATAGATCGTCGAAATTTTGTAGATCTTTGTCTCCTGATGATCCGATTCTCGTCTTGTTTTGATTCGAATTCCTGCATTGCATTTTGATTGCTATGATTTTGTTTTCTGTTTTAGATCTTCTACGGTTTGATTTTGTTCGAATTTCGCTTCAGATTAAGTCATTTCAGCCCTATACATACGTTAATAATCTGGAACTGAATTCTATTCTCCCATGGATCTATTTTTTGTGCTGCTCACTCAGTTGCATTTTGTTTGGCTGAAGCATTTCTAGTAAACTAAAATTTCGGAATATTTACCTTAAGTCTTTGAAATTATGCATTTATTTATGTTTTCAATTTGAATTTGATTGTTTGATGTGATGAGTCGGTTGCTTGCTGTGTTATTTTGGCCTTATTTGTTTTGTACTGATGCAAAATCCAACTATCCTTGTCTTTGAAGTTATGAAGCTCATTTGTTTTGTTTCTGATCATTTCTACTCACTTAAGCATATTGATGTGTCCTCAATGATTTGTTTTCAATTTCTACCTTCAGAAGAAAGCAAAAACTTCGAGTCTTGGAGACAACAAGTCTACTAGCCTGGTATTGACATCTCCTTTTCCTTTTTTAGGTGAAGGTCCAGTTTCTTTCTGGCTTAACTTGAGCATTCACCATTCAGCGACCAGTTTCAGGGGGTGACTTGCCCCAAGGTGGCGAGTGCAACCCTTTCCCTATAGTCCGGAGGGCTAACTCCTCTCACACCATGATGATGGATGACGACATTGAGAATGGTACTTTGGGGCCATACCAAGCTAGACCAAGGACATTCCCCAACATGCGGAGTAAACCTTACAATCTGTTGGTATGAGCCTTTTCTTCCTTTTTGTTTCTTATCATTTCGTAGCTTTCAATATGTGTAACAAAAATGAAGAATAGTTCTCAATCATCAAATGCAGTTTGCCTACATTTGTAATTAAGGATACGAGTTAGTGTCATTTAGTAGTTCTAGCTATTAGTTGCGCTTCTAAGATCTTTTGTGCCTCCTTATTCTAATAAGTTTACTTTTTGTGTGCAGATTTTTCGGATTTTGATGGGAACAAATGTTCGTGTTCTTTTTATACTATTTCTCTTGGGCTTTGGAGCAGTTTTTTACATTGGAGCAAGTACTTCACCAATCATTGTGTTTGTCTTCTCAGTTTGTATTATGAGCTTCGTTTTGTCAATATATCTTACCAAGTGGGTACTCACAAAGGATGAGGGGCTTCCTGAGATGGTTCAGGTACACCCATGATCATTTAGTTTTGTTCATAGCATTTATAGCTTTATTTTTGTTAAACTAGACTTTTATGATTCAAGATCTTAGCTTTTATCAATTGATTTGCCACATATATAGGTAATTGGCGAGGCTTGTGATTACAAGAAAATTTGCATGATAGCCTTTCTTCTGTTGAATCCACCAAATTTTGAGACGAAGCTTTTTCTGCAGCTTATTGCATAATTATTCATTAACATGGTAGTTTTGTTGATGTCCGTGGCAATTGTTGAGTGTCGGATTGTTTTGTTATTGACGGACATTTTCCAATGCTAAGTAAGAATTGCTCCTGGAAGCTGTAAGGAGTATAAGAACTTTATGATTAAATCAGTTTCACTTGTCAAATTTAATTTCATAAACTAAGCTATTAAGAATCGATGTTTGAATCTTCCAACTCTTCACACACTTGTCCTGACTTATGGCCCCACCTTTTAGATATCAGATGCAATTCGTGATGGAGCCGAAGGTTTCTTCAGGACCCAATATGGAACTATTTCTAAGATGGCCTTATTGTTAGCACTAGTGATCCTCTGCATATATCTGTTCCGTAGCACAACTCCTCAGCAAGAAGCTTCTGGCATTGGAAGGTAATAACATACTGCAATATTGTTATTAGGTGTATCTTCCATTTTTAGCTTTCCAGCTGACAAATACTTTGATGTTCTTGCTGGTGCAGATCAACATCTGCATATATTACTGTTGCTGCATTTCTTTTTGGAGCTCTATGCTCAGGTCTTGCTGGGTATGTTGGGATGTGGGTGTCGGTATGTGCAAATGTTCGCGTTTCCAGTGCTGCAAGAAGGTCTGCAAGAAAGGCATTGTAGGTTGTGTTTTATCCCTAGCCTAACATATACCAGACGGTTCTAGATCTATAATTTAATTTTTATATTCTCATGCAGATTGCTGTGCGTGCCGGTGGTTTCTCGGCTTTGGTTGTTGTTGGAATGTCTGTGATTGGTATAGCCATCTTATATTCTACATTGTATGTTCTGTTGGAAGTGGATTCACCTGGCTCAATGAAGGTTACAGATTGTATGTGCTAAGTTCTCTTACTCTATAAATATTTGCTATGAAATTTTCATTGTTATCACATTAACTAGTTAGTGTACAGTAACAATTGATCTTCTCAAGATGGGGATATTGCTGATGTTACTGCTGTAGTATACTTTAATTGGGTTGTTTTGCAAAAAAGAGAGTTTATGTTGGAAACTCTAACCCCCCTAGGCTTGACTTGCTATAATATTGCAGAAATTTATCTCTAGTCATGGATAATATTATAACTATTGCTGTATTACCTTTTTGTTCTAGGAGATGCTGGTTTTAACATAAGATTTAATTCAAAAGTAGAGTTTGGTTGTTCTGATTTAATAATATATGTAGATATTTGTTTGATAGAGATGGAAGCCTAAGTAGAGTTCGGTTGTTCTGATGTAACGGTGGTATCAAAGATCTGCACTAAACTTCATTTTCATGTGGTTTCTGTACGCCCCTACCTAAGAAACAACGCATATGGTTATTGTTGTGTCTATATATGTATGGTGGCATGCACAATAACTTGTTTCTCTATGATATTTTGTATTGGCTCCTTGGTCTCAACTCCCTTTAAAATTAGTTATGTAGAAGTAAATGTGGAAAATTTTAGAATGCACCTGCTACCTTTTTACCTGCATCAGTAAAGTATTATCTTGATGCTTGGCAGCATATATCTTGCTGGCCATTTTTGTAATGTTATATCTGTATATATCTTGTAGACTTGTTTTTTTTTATTCCCCCATTTGTTGGTTGATTTTGTTTTCTATTCCAGGACCATTTCTCCTTGTGGGCTTTGGTTTTGGAGCTTCTTTTGTTGCCCTCTTTGCTCAGTTGGGTGGTGGAATATACACTAAAGCAGCTGATGTTGGGGCTGATCTTGTTGGGAAAGTAGAGCAGGGAATACCTGAAGATGATCCCCGGAATCCTGCAGTAATTGCAGATTTGGTATCCATCAATCTCTTCTTGAGCTCTCTTATTTGAAAGATGCCCATCATCTTCTGCAATTGCTGCCTGATATTTTACAATTTCATGTTTAGAACTTCAGCAGCACATCAAATTTATTGATTCTAGAAGCATAATTAGGAAGTATTAAATTTCATGATGAATATGTAGCTGTGCACATACAATCTGTTTGCCTCTTTTCTTTGTTACGTAACATCTCTAGTAAACCTTCATCTTATAGATTCCTGCAATTTAAGCCAGCTCAAATTAAGTTGAGCGTTATTAGTAAACGTTCACTGAGATGCATTTTTTTTGTTTCCTTTTATTTTGGTTGTCATCTACACTTCTTCTTTCCTAAGTAGTGACATATACGCTGTGTCATACCCTATTTTGTCTATGTTCACAAACCTTTTTCATAATCTCTTTAAACTTTTAGTAGTGTTCCATGAATCTGTATAAACTCCACTCTTTTGTCTCTTATAACAAATCTACATGCTAACCTGTTCATTCCCGCTGATCATTTAACTGTTTTATTTTGCAAAGGTTGGAGACAATGTGGGTGATTGTGCAGCTAGAGGTGCTGACCTTTTTGAAAGTATTGCAGCTGAAATTATCAGTGCTATGATTCTTGGGGCAACTATGGTTCAACGTTGCAAGATTGAAGGCAAGTACCTGCTTCTTTGAATATTGTAAACATGTTTCAGATGTTTTTTTTTTTTCTTTTCAAGTACACGTGTTTTGTTAAATTTCTCACCCTCGGTATTTAGTGTTCATGCAGATGCATCTGGCTTCATATTGTTTCCTCTTGTTGTCCACTCCTTTGACCTGGTGATATCATCAGTTGGTATACTTTCTATCAGGGGTACACGTGACTCTGGTGTGAAGACTCCTATAGAGGATCCAATGGCAATTCTTCAGAAGGGATATTCAATTACCATTGTTTTAGCTGTTCTGACATTTGGTGCGGTAATGTTCCTTCCACTATTGGAAAGTTCACAGGTTGCTTTTATAAAACCGTTCCACAGTTCTCACTCTTTCATTATTCTCAATTGAGAATAGTGCAAATGTACTATTCTTTGTAAATTTTACCAAGTTTTTTATGCATGTAATGCAGTGCTCTCTACTTTTCTATGCACTGATTTCATTGTTGGTTTTGGGAATACTTTTCAGTCTACCCGTTGGTTACTTTACACCGAACAAGCACCTTCTGCTTGGTTTAACTTCGCCTTATGTGGGTTGGTTGGTATCATCACGGCATATGCTTTTGTCTGGATCACCAAGTACTACACTGACTATAAGCACGAGCCAGTGCGGACATTAGCTTTATCTAGCGCCACAGGTCACGGGACTAATATAATTGCTGGTGTCAGTTTGGGACTGGAGTCAACAGCTCTTCCTGTTCTTGTTATTAGTGTAGCTGTTGTTTCCGCATACTGGTTGGGCCAGACCTGTGGACTGGTGGATGAGTCTGGAAATCCAACTGGCGGTCTATTTGGTACTGCAGTAGCAACAATGGGAATGCTCAGCACTGCTGCCTATGTTCTCACTATGGATATGTTTGGTCCAATAGCTGACAATGCTGGTGGAATTGTTGAGATGAGTCAGCAGGTAAATCTCCAACAACAATGGTCAGTTGAATTTGTGCTATTTTTCTGTGATCAATTAATAGTGCACAAAAGCATGTTGGTTGCTGCAAATCTGTTATTTGGAAACATTTCCTACTTGATGAATTCGTACCCCAGAATTGAAATTGGTAAAATATAATTACAAATCAGACTCAACCTCTATTCTGTGAAGTATTTGCCTACGATACTATGCTTAGTTAGTTCTTATGTGGGTTTAATTTAGCTTCAATATCTGTCTTACAGCCAGAGAGTGTAAGGGAGATCACTGATATTCTTGATGCGGTGGGGAATACCACAAAAGCTACGACTAAAGGTTTTGCCATTGGATCTGCTGCACTGGCATCTTTTCTTCTTTTTAGTGCTTACATGGATGAGGTAGAAACATTTGCTCGTGAACCTTTTAAACAGGTAGATTCAACCATGACTTGATCTAAATTATTTCATCCTATTTTCAATACTTTGCTTACCTTGCAACTGCTTGCTGCTTTCAGGTTGATATTGCTATTCCAGAAGTTTTTGTCGGTGGGTTATTGGGGTCCATGCTTATCTTCTTGTTTAGTGCCTGGGCCTGTTCTGCAGTTGGCCGTACTGCCCAAGAGGTTGTTAATGAAGTAAGAAGACAATTTATTGAGAGGCCAGGCATCATGGTGAGTAAAAGTCTTGCCATTTTTATTACAGTATTTAAAATTGTACTCTGTCTCTGGTGGTAATTGATGGCTTTTGTTTTATCTTCATCAATAGGACTACAAGGAAAAACCAGATTATGGTCGTTGTGTTGCTATTGTAGCATCTGCTTCTCTGAGGGAGATGATTAAACCAGGCGCTCTAGCTATCGTATCACCTATAGTTGTTGGTAGGTTACTCATGTCTTATTGATTTCTGTTTTTTGCTATCTATATCTTCCTCTTTTCCTTCTTGTTTTATATGATAGAGATAACAAATGGAGATGGTTCCACGAGTAAAAGATAGTACTTAAAATAAGGAAACACATTGTATTGCTTGAGAGATTGAGCATCTTGATCAGTTGGATTTTAATTTTATTGTTCTACATGGACCTATTGTGGATGTGTTTTCTGTTTGTACCAAGTGTGTGTGCGTGTGAGTATTTATAAGTGTATGCGTGCGTGCGTGCATACATTGTTCTACAAACAAGTTTAGTAGGCACTCCATTTTGAATGAGAAAGAGGAAGCCTAGTTCATGTTTTGAAGTTAGTTTAGTCTTGGATCTTTATATAACATCTTTTGTTTTCTTACATATTTTCATAGTTTAGACTCTGCATTATGGTACAAAAATTGTAAAGTTGAATTATAGAACCGTACATAGGATTTGCGTTTAGATTAATACATTAAATACGAAGAGTCTAGTCTAATACAATAAGCCGAGTAGATGCTAGCTCCTCCGCTTGCTTCTGCGGAGGAGCTTGCTCATTTTTCTTGAAAATGGGCCGTCTTGGAAATTGTTAAGCTTTTAAAAAGCTACATTAATATCCTTTAATCACCCATAAATCATAGACTTTGCTACATGTACAACATCTGTACCTTCTCTTTTTCCTTACAATCCTACATGTATCTTATCTTCTATGCTCAATGCTTACGTAGTCCGCAATGAACCTCACATTAAAGTTTGCTTGTATTGGGTGCAGGTTTGGTGTTCCGGATTTTAGGGTACTACACGGGACAACCTTTACTTGGAGCTAAAGTTGTTGCTGCCATGTTGATGTTTGCCACAGTGTCTGGTATTCTTATGGCTCTCTTCCTGAACACAGCAGGTGGTGCATGGGATAATGCAAAGAAGTACATAGAGACCGGGGCTCTTGGGGGCAAAGGGAGCGACTGTCACAAGGCAGCAATTACTGGAGATACGTAAGTCTGCCTGCTTGCTTCTTATTTACTATATCCATGCAAAAAAAGTGTCGTTTTAAGGCTATTCACTCACATTAAGAATAGACTGAAATGACCCAACTAACCTTATTCAATTCTTTTTTCAAAAAAAAAAAAAAAAAACCTTATTCAGGCTCCGTTTGGATTAGAAGATTTTGTGGGAATGAGAATCATTCTCATTGCCATTCCATCCATTCACATTCCATGCAATAGTGCTTGATCTAATTAATAAAATGAATGAAACAGTGTTAATCCAAACAAGGGAATGGGATACATTTCGATTGTTGATTCCCATTCCCATGCGATCCAAACGGAGCCTAAATTCTTCATTTTACTTGTTGGGAAAATAAATCTGAGTGTTCATTAAGCAACTTAGAAATGATGAAAGCGGTATAATTGGAAAGTATGACACATGTTTACCTTGAAATTGTAAATGACACTTATTTTGGAACAATTTTTTTTCTTCTAAAATGAGACTTATTTTAAAACTGATATAATTTGTCGACTCCCTCACTCTCCAAATGAGTGTCTTAGTTCTCTTACATTTTTGTCCCAAAATAAGTGTCATATTTTATTTTTAGGAATTTGTTTATGCATGAGTTACCAATAATGTCTCTATAATAAGTTTACAACACGTCCATGAGGATACAAGAGGAAATATACAACACTAACTTTTATAATTTTTCTTAAAATGGAAACCTAGAGACTCGTATGGATTACTCCCTCCGTCCCAAAATAAGTGTCTTCATTTCTATTTTGAGAATAATGAAGGAGAAGTTGGTTAGGATTGTACAATTTTACCTTTGAATCCTTACAAGTATGTGCTATAACAAACTTAAGGGATACTAACTAACTTATTATAGGGATATTATTGGTAATTCATACTCTAACTAACTTCTTTAAAAGGAAAGAGGAAACTTATTTTGGGACGAAATTCCTTTTCAAACAAGACACTTATTTTGGGACGGAGGGAGTATTTATTTTATCATTTTACTCGTATGGTTGTTTGATGTACATGAAATTGGTATGTGCAGTGTTGGAGACCCATTCAAGGACACTGCTGGACCTTCTATTCACGTCCTTATAAAAATGCTGGCAACGATAACACTCGTGATGGCGCCAATCTTTCTGTGAGGGTTTTGTAAGTTTTGCGGTTTTTAGGAGCATATAGCACCCATTACATTGCATTACATCACACTCTCCACAACTCATTAGATAATTTGCAAATATACAGATTAGGTATTTGATGTAGGTCTGGGGTGTCTGATCACTAGTCATAACTGAAATTTCTGTTTTGCCGAATATGAACAAATAAAGGATTACTGTTAGCTAACTAGTCATTGTTTTTACAAGTATTGGGTCCTAGTTTTGTTACTGTATTTTGCTTGCTGATCACAGTTCTATAATCGAAGGAGATGTTACCAAGACGTCCCTGAATTATGCTGGTTTCAGTTTAGGTAAGATGTCCCTGAATTATGCTGGTTTCAGTTTAGGTCCTCAAATGATCAGAGTTGTACAAAAATAGTTCATGTCATCTTTTGTCTGATTTAACTGACAGTATGAGAACTGAATAAGCATGAACTTAGGTTGGAAACTATATCGATCAGAGTCTTTATAGCTCATTTAGAAGCCTGAGCGGTTGAGCTCCTCTTCCCGAGGCCTTGATTCCCGAAAATGTTGTGATTGTGATTGACTTTGAGCCTATAGAGTGTACGTTAGGTTCCAGTCATTTTGGGAACCGACTTCTCGGGCCTGTTTTTATGTTCACTGCTTCATCTATTTCTTAGCTTCTCAATGCTTTTAGAGAAGTGAGAAGTTTTAGATTTTTCATTCGTTTCTACCGTTAATACATCTAATAGAAAATTGGGTACTCTTCAATTTGAGTTCTGGTGTGATTATACATCGTGCATGTAGTTAATTTATTGCAGACTAACCATTCTCAACATCTAACAAATATCCAAACATGACACTCCCAGATTCTTTTTGGTTCAACGTAGGTCAAAATGCAATTTTTCTTCAAGTGTAGCATCTCGCATGCAACCTATTGTATCGACCCAAATTCGATATAGATAAGATCACAAAACCAAGTCTTAGAGTTGCTCCATTCTATGGATCTTGAACCCCATATCTCAAATTTTGCAACAGCTCCATGACTTGTTTAAGGGTAAATGACATATGACCACTTTGAACTATATGCGTTTGTCTCATGAGCCCTTAAACTACCATAAAAAAATTGTGACCTCCTGAACTTTGACACATGGGTCTTTCTAACAGCTGCACATGGTTATTAATTTTTTAGAATCGGAAGAGTTTCACCGAAGAGGTAACCGGAGGTGGAAGGACTGTTTGGTTAGGATTAGAGTAGAAAGAAGAAGAAAGGAGATAGGAGTAGTTTGGGCATTTTGAAAAATTAATAACCATGTGCAGCTCACATGGTCTAAATATCGACAAAGCTGTCAATTTTTCCATTAAAAAAAGTCTCTGTGTCAAAGTTCAAGGTGTTCATATGTCATTAACCCCTTATTTAACATTTCTAAAAGTGATCATACTAAAAATCTTGAATTAACATTTCATGGATCCAACGTGTACAAATATTCAGCCCAATTCACGAATATATAGAAGAGAAATTCAGGTCCAGCCCATAACATACTCAATCATATAATCTCCTAAATTCACAATCTCAAAACCTCATCTGCTCTGTTCTGAGACAAATATAGCATCTGGTTGCTGAGAAATACAAAACCCCAAATCAGCTGCTCTCACAACAACTAACAAGCATCAGCAAAGCTAGGGTTTTTGCTCTTACTCGCTCCCAATCATCTTCTTCATTGATCTGATCTGAATATGGAGCAACCAAAGAATCAGATGTCGAAAATGCCTCCTCCACAGAAATTGATATCGCACTACGAGGCGAAAGGACTGAGCAGCGAAGAGGCGTCGATGAAGGTGATTGAGGATCTCCAGAGCGTGGTGATGAAGCTGATGTCCTCGGAGAGAGGAAGGAAGGAGCGTCTCATGTCCGATACCTCTAGAAAGGTTGATTCCACCAACAACCGTCTCGCGATTCTGGAGATGAAGCTCGACTCCAAGCCTGGCTACGCCCAAACTTTCGCCATCGGCCTCGCTTCAGGCGCAACTTTGAAGCCTATTCTTTGGGGTCTTGCTCAGATTTGGAATGCTGTTACGTCTATCACCAAAACAAACCCTGCTTCGTCTCAGTCTCCATCTCCATAACTGCTGTTCAAGATTTTACTTCATTTTCTTCTTCCGATTGCAATGCTGTTTGTAGTTTTGTTAATAATTTTATTTTATAAATGTATAAATGTTTGGTGCTTTATAAACAAAAAAAGCTTCATCTTTCATGTTATCGTGATGTATCTTTTGTTGTTGATTTCCATCCTTTTCTTCTTAAAAAGTTTTCTTATCTTTAACAAACTAATTACGAAGGTACAATACTATTTGAGAGTTAGTAAAGATATCTCAACACGTGATCATTAAAATACAATAGTAAATATAACACTTTTTTCGGTGTTAATCATG
>JAYMTJ010000458.1:0-10966 GCA_036897525.1 Pelargonium x hortorum | reverse complement strand
AACTTGGCAAAAGTTGGGCTCAACAATTGAAGCAACACAAGTAGGCACAAGTCTTGCTTCCTTATCACCATGCCCAAGACGATCTTTATCTCCATCTCCCCATGTAAAAAGCTTTCCTGAAGAGCAGTTGCTGGAACTTGACGACCCAACCATAACTTCAACAACTGCTGCAGTGTGCCAAACACCACAAGCTACTCGAACGGTACGGAGACCTCTAAGAGACTCCACTTCCTTAGGTATAGACACATTTATACAGCTCCCATGTCCTAAGGCACCAAAAGTTCCATCACCAAAAGTAAATAATTGCCCAGCAGAAGTTACCAGAGCTGTGTGCCATGGTCCACATGAAACTGATGAGACATGTATTCCCTCCAACGGCCCATTTAACTTCCTCGGAACCCACTGACTCGTTTCACTTCCATGTCCAACGAGTCCAAAATTGCACGAATTACCACCCCATGTGTACAAATCACCAGAAAGTGTTACAGCACAAGTGTGGTATTCCCCACATGCTACAAGTTCAACATTGATATTTTTAAGACCATCTATTAGCTTTGGATGTGAGACATCAGAATCTACACCGTGTCCAAGTCTCCCCCCTAATTCCTCCCCCCAAGAAAAAACCTCTCCCTGCTTAGTTACTAATGCAGCATGTCGTCCGCCACAAGCTATATTCTGAACGTCAAGTACTACAGCAGATTCCAAGGCTTTAGGCAATAAGGAATCCATCTTAACACTTGAAGAACTTCCAACTTTATGTGATCCTCCACCCAGAATGCCATCACCTATGCATTCACCCCATATGAAAACATCCCCTAAAGCATCACCATCATCATGACCAGAGCCTTGACTAGCTGCACTAACAGCACTTGATAAACTAACTCTAAAAGCATCCATGCCAGTGCCCTTCATACGCGCTGCTATTCCATCTGAAACTCCAGAAGACAACGACTGGACGGAGCCACAAGCAGTTTCTGGTGGAAAGAAAACCTTTGGAGGCGCAGCATATAACATTGCATCTGATAATGCCTTCTCTAAACCAATATTAGGAGGACTTCCGTATGGAGTACGGAGACGAAGGGGATCCATCCCATCCTAATCAGTAGCAAGAACAGGTCTATTAGTTAACTTATGCAGTGGCAATACAGCAGAAGAAATCAAGCAACTGAACAAATTACCTTTTGTGAACTATCACCACTTCCAAATGGAGAGCTCAAAGGAGAACTTCTTTGTGTGTGTGCTCTAGGACTAGTTGCTTCAGATGAGATTCCATCGCTCCTTGATTCTGCTCTCCCTTTACGATGATGGCCACGCGATATTAGGGCTTTCAGACCAGTAAACCAGACCTCAGCTTCATCTTTATCTTTGCAAATCTGGTAAAAATATTTATGGTCAAAAGATTATAAAAGATTTACAGTACAAGTTAGAAAATCTATACATATCATAAAAGCATAACAAAAAACTGTTTTAGAATGCGTATTAAAGTGCCACGTCATCAAAATTATAGTTTTAACACAAATTTTTACTTAATTATGTAGTTGCCCCATATGTCTTATAAGGTAAGTAAATTAATGTAATTAAAAACGAAAATCATGTAAAGATATATATCTCAAACATCACTCAAACCTAATGTAATTATATTATGAATAAGAAAAAGAAAAAGAAAAAGAAAATTTTAATCTCACAAGTTAAATGCATAGTCAATACTAATTGAGTCTTACAAATACTCTTTTAATGTAAGTTTATGTATGATTTGTTAAGATGAATTCACCAACGAATTTTGTTCATATGTTTTTTTATATGTAGTTTATTTTCAATGTCCTTATATATATTGTTCTTATTTATATTTCTCTTTTAAATGTTTTTCAGTCACGTGGACAATACAATATTGATGAATTATTCCCTTCAACGTTAATACTCATTAGTTTGAAGTGGTAAATATAAGTAATTTTAATGATCAAGGTCTTTTAATTCATTAATTTTGTTTATACATATTAAAATTTATTGTAACTATTTATAATCCGTGCAACGCACGGAGCTTAAACTAGTAATATTATAATTTTCAAGCTTTATATTACAGAATAGTTAGGTAATTAATATTAAGGGACTGTGAAATGTGAATGCAGAAGTAAAGAGGATAGGATCTCTATAAATTATGAGTTAAAGTAGAGTCAGGTAATAAGAAAAGGAAGAGGAATAGTCAAGAGAAAGGAGATACTCACCAAATCTAATGATCTATCATCGTATATGAGAGAGAATGATTGGTATTCCTTCTCCGGCCGTGGATGCCTCTGAAATATAGGCTGCAAGAAAATAAACAGAAAAGATTATACAACTCAGTCTGGAAGTATTCCATCGTAAGGAAATCAAACATTTCAGATGTTGTGTAAGTTAACATGGAAAGAAATAGTGAGGCAAAACATGGTAGCATTTTGCTTAACAAAAGAGGTATCCCAAAGAATTTGGGTAAAGGATTAATGTAGCCAACTCCAACATTGTGCGGAAAATGGCTTAGTTATTGTAGATGCTACCCGATACATGATTGTAAATGAAGTTGCATGCGTATACAATGTGGCAAGACAATCAGACAAGAGCAGTAATAATCATGACTAACCATGTAATGGATTGGTATAAATGTATAATACATATCCATGTATTTCTTTAAACAAATCAAACACGCAGCTCACTAAAACTGCAACTTCACATTAATAAATTTGAATAAACATATCATAGAAAGTATAAGCATCTATGATATAAAAGATCAAAGTGACTTGCAGTGATATTTGAAATAATAATATTCACAAAATCTTGTAAATTGGTTTGCAATAGATATTATCTTTGTTACAACTTCACACATGATGGAATATAAAAGAGATATGAATAGTCAATATGTAAACTGATTGAAAACCATGTATATACTGTTGCTAGTAATGTACAAATGCGTAATAGCTTAAGATTGACTAAAACTGTTATTGAGCGCAAATAATACAAAAATGATTTTCATCTTCTACAAGTTTCAAATGCTATTAGTTACATCTTCCACGCGATGTTCCTACGATGTGCACCACACAAGAGTGCAGATCTTTAAATGTAGAAACTTACAGTGCGTTGACCAGGTATTATTCTGGAGACATGACTTAGTTTAAGATGTTTCTCCTCTTTCCCTGAGAACCATATCAGAACAGATTCATCCTGACAGAAAACATAGTCACAAAGTTTTAGTAAAGATGTATTGAGAAAAGATTGACTTGCCCGCAACAACAGAAGATACCGTTTAACTGGCCCATTATCACAAACATGAATGGAAGCATCAAAATTCAAAAGAAATAAAAAGCAGTTTACATACAGAAACAATCTGGGTACGTATTGTAAACAAACACAACCTCAAATACAAAAGCATCAAAATATGGCAAAGGAGAGAGGTGCTGTCTGATATTCTGATCATCAAAGAGGCACATTCTCAAGGGTAGTAACAGAATTGTAGAGAAAACACATTGTTAGCATAAATATCAGCTTCATCAGTGTTTTGAGATCCTCTTACAGAGACTCATGAACTCTTCATTCTTTATCTTTAATCTTCCACAAATTTCAATAAGCACAAAAGCCACACTTTATGTTTCTGTCATAATGGGCCATAAGTGGTGTGTACAAGGACTAACAAGTCCTAGTGCAGTTGGTTTAGTATGGTTGTTCTTATACTTATAGAAGAAACAAAGGTATTTTGGTATTTCTTTTTATGTGGCTACTAAATGTCAAAAAAATTAAGTAGTGAGTTTTATTCAGCAAGTCCTTAGGACTTCATTTCTGACCTTTGACAAGAAATCCGAGGATAAGCTTACTCTGTTGTTCCATATTGACAGTAAATTGTATACAAGGATCCTAGTAGACAAACCGATACTCATGGATATGGTTAATAGATATCTCACATAATTTTTTTTTTTTTGATATCTCACAGAATGGGTTTATATCCCATTATTCCTTTCGATTAGTGTTCAAATCCAAAATATATAATGTTAGGTAACGTTACAATGAATGGTTCTTAAATAGTTTGCATTTTAAATAGTCTCCTGAGTCCTGATGTAGCATACCACCCACAAACATAATTTGTCCTACACATTGCAATGCAATACAAGGTAACTAATGTGCACTAATAATTTCTAGCAACAATCTATGAATCTAAATGGAGAGCAGTAACATTGACAAAAAAATTCTTGTTCAGTAAATCCTGCTGCATTGCGAAACAAGAATGAGAATATACCATGGACTAAGCAAAATGCAAGCAAGCTATGTAAAATATATATGATAAAATGCATAGATATTCAATCTTACATTGGCGAGCCTGAAGGGACAAAACTTGGGCTTCCCTCTACGTCCATACTTGAGCAAATGTGCCCCTTTCTTAAGAGCAGTGATTGCCTGTTGTGAGCACAAAACAAGCACAGTTGTAGACCATGTGCTATTAACTAGAAATGATTTAATCAACCAAATCAGATAAACATAAAGAATACTAGTATCAATGCTTTAAATAAACATCAAATACTGTAAGTTTCACCTCATCCAATCAAAAAGCCTGTTACTAACAACTGTCACATAACTAAATCAAGTCTGAATCCAAGACAATGATAGTAACATAATGACCTCAACATCAATCAAAATCACAATAGTTTCAGCTCGCCCTTCTAAACCAGGCCGCGTTGCTCATTTGACGACAAAAAAGTGTAAGAAAATCACTACAAAACCAAGCAACACTGCTAATTTCACTATCAGATAAACTTTCCCAAAAATTCAAAAACAGTGAAGTCCACACACAAGTAAATAGAAAAATTACCAACTCAATGTCTCTGTCCACTGGCCCAGCCCTAGACTGATCCGCAGTCATCTCCTTGCTCCCCGAAAATTCAACAATAGACGGCACCTAACAAAACCCTACCGTCCATCACGCCAATGCACCACAAGTCCTCGACTCGTGCATAAAACCCCAGACGGCTTGAGGAGAGCTTCACATTGGAAAAGGTTGCGAAATTGGAGTGGAATTGGATCGAAGAAAAGGGTGGAGAGAGGGCTAATCTGAAATAAAAGAATCAGTGATAGGAACAATGCTTTGAAGCTAAGATAGTGGTTTGGTTCGTGAGGCACGAGGCATTGTCGATGTCGGGGGAGAGAAAGTGATGGAAAATAGTATGTAGAGTGTAGAGAGTATAAGGAATTGCCGAGTCGTTCGTCGTATATTATTCTATTCTTCAGTCGGAGAAGAGAAACAAAAGAGACCAGAAGAGAAGAGAAGAGGGAATCTAACATAATACAATATATTTATTTTGTGTTCCAATAAATGATTGTTTGTTTGGGTCGACAAAATTACAAGAGCTTCTATTCAAAAAAATACAGTATTTCAAATTTAAATGGGTTAGGGTTTTTCCTTTATATTTTTTAATAGACTTTTTTCCTCTTTTTCTTTTGTGAACCCTATTTCTCTCTTTTTCTGTATTCATAGTAGCCACTATATTAGTTTCTTTTTTTCTTCTCCATCAAATATCATATTCAAGAATTAAATCGTTAATCAAGTTAAAGAGAAAATGACGCTACATTTTATAAAGTTGAAGCAAAAAGACGTTGAATTTAAAATTTGAACAATTGATCATTTTTTATTAGTTGAGCTATACAATATTACAACATAACTAGTTTTTTATCCGACAATATCTTATTAACTATTATTGTTTATTATATGATATTATAAATGATATTCTCTTTTATTTGCGAGCTCAAGTATTTATGCAGTGAAACCATTCTTTGATCGTCTTTTTTTATTTTAACTATCAATTAATAATAGTTAAGATATGAATGTTCTAAGTTGAAATGACAACTAATTAGTATGTGAGACAAAATTATAACTTTAAAAATGTATTGTAACTAAATATAAGATGAAGAGTCGAGTTATATGTTTAAATGATCTCATTTCACTAAGAGGTTGTTTGGAAACACTTCTGCACCTGCAGAAGTCACTGTCACCTCCACTCACTTACTACCACATCAACAATTTGGCAATATCATAAGCAAATTTTTGTTTGCTTTGGTGATGCTTTTACTTTGCGTTTGTAACTATAAAGAAGCCAAGAGAAGTCTTACTTAAGAGAAGTAGGTATAGAAATATTTTTTTATTTTCAAATTTAACCCTACTATAATATATAAAATCTCAAATATACCCTATTTTTTTATTTCATCTTTTCCATATCACAATCTGGATCTTAGTACGACAGTTGTATATAATAGTCAACCATATGAAAAAATTTAGCTACCGAAAGTAGATCGTTTTAGACGATAGTCAAACCATATGTTATAATATAACTACCAAAGTCGACCGTTCTATAAAATAACTAACCATATGTTATAAATTGATTACTCAAAATCAACTATTTTAGATAACACTTGACCTTTATATAAATATATTTCGTTTAATTTTATTTCTCAATGGGTGGCCATTTGAGACTATGGTCGACCATGTGTTCATATTATATATTCTAGTGAGTATTTTATTATCGCTATGTACTTTTTGGTCATTTTACAAAAATATTTTTTATCAAACTAATTTATAAATCTGACCCAAAATCATTTTTCTTACTTTTATTATCAAACATAATTGAATTATAGAAGTAGCTTTGAATCTACTTTTGGCTTTTGAGAAGTGTTCTCAAACAACCTCTAATTCAAGTTAATAATGGGTTATATGTACTTTTGGTATCCAAACTTTGGGCTGAAACCAAATCTAGTACATTTTCTTTTATTTTACCAGAGTTGGTACCTACATTTGTATTTTGTACCAAATTTGGTACCTACCGTCAATTCTCACTAAAGGAACTATTAACTAACGTGGTATTTAAAAAAAAAATTAAATAAATAAAACACACAAAATTCATATCAAACTTAGTTTTCTTGGTGTTTGGAACAATAGAAGGGGAGAAGATAACCATTGCAATCAAAAGGAAAGGGATAAACGACACCGTTGTGGCAGTTAATGAAGAAGTTAATGAGGTGCAACCAAACGACAACGTAAAAGGTCAGACTACCCAATGCATTCAAATTCCATCAAGTGACTTAGGAAGCAAGTTGAGCTGCACCACAACGACCTCTACAGCAATCCCAAGGACAGATCCTGGAATCCAGGAGAGACCATAAATGATTGAGGGCCTCAGAAGGAGCACAAGAGACATGAGGCCACCTGTCAAGTTGAGAGAGGAATAAATAGAAAGCGAGGTTGGAAATTAGGGTTGTTGAATATTGTGGATTGTCTTCTACCTCTCTCATTTCTTTTATTCTCACTGTCATTTCCAATTCCCTGAAATAGGTCCTTCAATTTGTGATGATTGAATGTCCTAGAGTTGTATGAAACTATGAATTCCTTTTACATTGAATGAGAAGCCATGGCTGCTATTAGCTGAGGCATATTATTGTGTTTGTGTCTTTCAATTTCTATTTTATTTTCAAGTCATACCAAATTGGTGCTTTCATTGAACCTCTCGCAAGTATGGTGAACCCAGGAACTCATGGTGACAAAATTTCAAGCTTAGAAGAAGCTCGAGAAGAAGTCAGAGCATAAATAGCAGAAATAGAACCAAACAAGACTCAATAGACAACAATTGGATCAATTGATAGCTTTGATGGCAGTCATGATGAAGCAAAAACAACCTAAGATTTCAATGGAGTCAACCTCTACTAACATACATGCATCTCCAGAGACAAATCAGGTACATCAGTTTCAAGGTGTGAACGATAAAAATGTTGTTTATTTTCCTCGGTCTAATGGAACATAGCCAATAGAGTGGATTGCTATAGCAGAAGCATATTTATATTTACAGAACTTCTGAGTGGAACAAATTGATCTTAGTTGAGGCCAACATGGAGGGGTCACATATGAATTGGTTCCAAGCTTTAAAAAATTGGGACAATTCTTTGATAGGAAAAGCTTTACAAAAGCTCTGGTAGAGCAGTTTGGGCCGTCTGAATTCGAAAATCCAAGAAGAGCATTATTTAAGCTTCATCAAGGCAATGGAACAGTGACTGATTACTACTCAAAATTATGCTTATACTTAAACAGAAGTGAAGGGTTGTCTGAGTCTCTAATTATTGATGTGTTTGTGGTAGGATTAAAAGGAAACATTCGGGGGGAGATCATTACTGCAAAGCCAACCTCAATCTTCGTGGCTGTGGGATTGGCCAAGCTTCATGAAGTCGGATTAAAAACAAGCAGAGCGCCACCATACACCAAACCATACATCAAATACCCTCAAACCAGTGGCATCTTACCAATACCCCACACTCAAAAACCATACAATACACCAAAGGTTCTGGAGGGAACAAGGGTTACAACTCAATCTGATATTGCAAGAAGGAGAGAAAAAGGCCAGTGCTTCACCTGTGATTAAGAGTATTTCCCTACCCATAATTGTCCAAACAAGCCTAGATTCCTACACATCAATATGAAGGGAGAAGATTTAAATCATGAATTGATATTGCATACCACAGAGACCTTACACCTGAGCAAGACATTCAAGAGGAACAAGCTACTCTTAGTTTCTTTGCACTATCAGGAACATAAAACACTGCTACAATGAGATTTCAGGGCACAATCAAAACTACTAATCTGTCAATTTTGATGGACTATGGGAGCTCTCATAATTTCATACAACCAAGAGTGAAAAATGCTTTGGGCTTAAACATTGAACCATGCCCTAAATTCACAATGAAAGTAAGCAATGGGCAAATTCTAAAGGCAATTGGAATGGTGAAGAAAGTTTGGTTAATGATACAAGGACACAGCTTGCAAGTCACACTCATTGTGTTACCAATTTGGGGAGCATATTAAGTACTAGGAGTGCAATGGTTATCTACCTTGGGGCCCTATTTAACTGTTTAACAGAAGATGGTGATGAAGTTCTACCATGATTGAAAATTCATACAATTTCAAGGTGACAAAACCATAGTTAAACAAGCTCAATTCCATCATATTTCAAGACTGGAAAGAACAAAAGCCATTGCAGAAATGTACACTATAGAAGCAACCAGTCAAGATTAAGTGATTAAGCCAAGCACAAGCCCTTATTCAGCTGTTGTAATCCTAGTCAAGAAGAAAGATGGCACATGGAGGTTATGTGTAGACTATAGGGATTTGAAAAAGGTCACTATTAAAGACAAGTTTCCAATGCCAACAGTGGAAGAGCTTCTAGATGAGCTTCATGGTGCACAAGTGTTTACTAAGCTAGACCTCAAGTCTAGCTATCACCAAATCCTAATTAAGGAGAAGGACAAAGAGAATACTGCATTCAGAATCCGTGTGGGTCACTACCAATGGATTTTTATGCCATTTGGACTCAGTAATTCACCTTCTTCTTTTCAGGCTTTGATGAACAATATGTTGCACAAGTTTCTTAGAAGGACAACTCTAGTATTCTTTGATAGTATTCTAGTTTACAGCAAAAATTGGAATGATCACATCCCACATCTTCAAATGGTTGTACAGACTCTACAGGACAGTCAATTATTTGTAAAGTTTTCTAAATGCTCTTTTGGGGGTGATAAGGTTGAATACCTAGGTCACATTGTCCCTGGTAAGGGAGTAGAAATGGATCATGGCAAGATTCAGGTTGTTCTGAAATGGAAGAAACCAGCTAAAGTCAAGCAATTGAGGGGATTCTTGGGCCTAGTGGGTTACTATAGAAGATTTATAAAGGGGTTGGCTAAAATTGCAGCTCATGTGACTGATCTGCTAAAGAAAAAAAAGCCTTCAAGTGGACTTCTCAGGAATCTGAGGCTTTCTTGGGCCTTAAAATGGCAGTCACTCAAGCACCAGTGTTGGCTCTACCTGATTTCAAAGAGTGGTTTGTGTTGGAGACATATGCTTCAAGGTTAGGATTGGGGGTAGTGTTAAGCCAAAATGGGCACCCAGTGGCTTTTTACTCTCAAAATTTCTCACCCAGATTGCAGAAATAGTCTGCATATATCAAGGAATTATATGTCATTGAACAGGTAGTTAAGAAAATGATACCCTACTTGGTAGAACACAGATTCATTGTGAGGACTGATCACAAAAGCATTAAGTTCATCCAATACCAGATCATACAAATCCCTGAACAACAAAGCTGTTTAGTTCAACTCATTGGTCATGACTACACCATTGAGTATAAACCTGGGAAAGACAATAAAACAGTTGATACTTTGTCAAGATGTTACAACACTTTGGAAAATGTGTCCACTCCCCATTTCCATTTCCATTTCCTGCTAAAACTCAGGGAAGAACAACAACTTGATAACGAATGTCAATACATCTGGAAGTCTGTTGACAATGGAGAGCTCACTGATTTGAATTACTCAATCAAGGAGAACCTAATATTTTGGAAAGGGAAACTATAGATACCAAAAGGCTCGCAGTTCATAAAAGACCTTCTCATGGAGTTCCATGAATCTACACTAGGTGGGCATCCTGCGGTTACAAGAACTCATAAGAGACTGGCACAAAATTTTCATTGGGAGGGGATGTTTAAGGATGTGCAGCAACATGTGGCTCTTTGAAAAATTTGTCAACAGGCTAAGCATGACACTCAACTAACTGCAGGGCTCTTACAACCTCTACCTATTCCATCAATAGTGTGGAATGATCTGGATATGGACTTTATAACTGGACTACCTTCCTTAGTAGGCCAAATAGTGATTATGGTAGTTATTGACAAGTTGTCTAAATATGCTCATTTCTCTCCCTTGAAAGCAAACTACACAAGTGAGAAAGTAGCACAAAAGTTTGTAACAGACATTGTCAAGCTTCATGGAATTCCATCCTCTATTGTATCTGAAAGGTGGTGGTCGGTCACGCGACTAATTGGATCGCACGACCTCTGAATCCTGGCAAGTATACCGGTTGTCAGCAAGTAATAATGGACGGTAAGTCAGGATATAGATCCACGGGAAATTTGTTCAGTAT
>JAYMTJ010000457.1:0-10973 GCA_036897525.1 Pelargonium x hortorum | reverse complement strand
TAGGGTAGCTACGTGTGTAATAAGGGTAGCTACGTGCAACGAAAATATCTAAGAGGTTAGCCATCTGTAATTAACCCAAAATGCAATGAAAACAAGACACCTATTTTGGAACGGAGGGTGTATAACGGAAAAAATACAATATTACTTTCAAAAAGTTGTCATTGGAAAACATATGGGTGCTCATTAGATTATGCTGAAAAATTATGAAACCAAGGATTAGAGTTACAAGTTAAAAGCATGTACTCGCTGGTTTATTACACCCTTGAGGAACAAGTTACCAACGGGAAGTATCCTCGATAAGTTGCTGTCACTGAAACACTAAAATCTTACACAATGTGACGGTTTTACGTTTGCATATTATAACTACACTCTGCGAGGAGTAACTTATGCATGAATCGAGTCAAATGTCAAGGTACCAAAAATCCCATTGGAGCTAAATAGTTGGAAGATTGCTATAC
Source organism: Pelargonium x hortorum (assembly GCA_036897525.1). Lineage (NCBI taxonomy): Eukaryota > Viridiplantae > Streptophyta > Magnoliopsida > Geraniales > Geraniaceae > Pelargonium > Pelargonium x hortorum. The sequence continues at coordinate 10,515 of JAYMTJ010000457.1, read as the reverse complement.
ACATTGTATATCAATATTTACCGACGCTAAAAAAAACTGGAAATAAGGAATGCCTAAAAGGTCGAGTTGATACCAAAAGGATCCATGATAAAAGGTGTTAACCTGAATGTTCTTTTGCTCATCTGAAACTGCAAGGCTCAATGTACTGCCGTCAATCAAAAACTCCGTGGCAAAACAATCGAGGGACCCAAAATCTTTGGCCAACAAGCTAAGTTGAGCTCCTTGTTCCTTCCAACTAAGGAAGTAAATGCTTTTGTGAATGTCACCGATGAGGATGAAATTCTTGACCTGAAAATGATTAGTGGAGTTCAGGCATTTGTTGCTCAAGAATAGATACAATTGAAAAATTGTAAATTTGATATTGAACATTACTATAAAGAAAACAAAAACACATTCTATCATAATTCTACGTGAATGTATAATCATGTAGTATATAGCAAAGTGATATGCCAGAATGTAGAGAGATATAAATATATGACACCTAAAAATTAGTATATTATGTCAACGAACACTGAAAAATCCAGCCTTTTATGGGAACAATAGTATATTATGTCAGTGTTTAGTTGTTTACGGCTTTACATCGGAAAATGTGATGCTGAAAACAAATGATAATTTCTAAATAACTCCACTCTTGACACAGTAACGTATAGAAACAAAAGCCAAAAGGGTGCAACAAGTTCAAGAACTTGTACATGGACATTTCAACGAAATAAAGTTTAAGAGGTGTTGGGCAGAAGAAGCGTACGATATTTAAGCTCACGACGTATAACGGTGGAACATCGTAAAATGCAATGCCATTCAGCTCAGTGCCAGTCCACTTGTGTAAAATAACTTTAGGACCAGAAGCAATCAATAGATGGCCCTGAAGTGAGGCTAAAGCAGAAATAGCACCTTTCAGCTCCTTAGAGTAAACCTCCGAAACCTGAATTGAATTAAACTGAATTAAACAAGAGTCACTAGTTCAAGTGCCTATTGATAAGATGACATGAACAGACCCTGCAAGAACGGGTTTAAAGGCTTACCTCTACCACGCCCCCATTTTTATGTTTATCCGAATCCTTTTCAACAGAAAACAAAAGCACGCGTCCTCTAGCAGCGACATCCTCCCCTTGCACATATGCTGTACCAATGGCTAGAAGTGTATCGTTCTCCTTTGTTGTTGAGTTCTGCATTGAAGCAGGCAGACACACCAAAGACGTATTTTGTTATAGGCACCGTAACCATGACACAAAAAAAAAAAAAAGAGGGATTCAACTTACAAAGAGAGTAACCACTCGCACAGTCAGTGCATTTTCAGAAGGTTGCATTTGAATTTTAGCCGCAGTTGTCCATGGACCACCAGACTTTTCTGGTTCCAAAATCCGAACCTCAAATTCATCAACAGTGTAAGTCCGCTGTAGTTCATCTGAACTTAAGTTATGATTCTCAATCTGATGGCCAGCATCTTGGTCAACAAGAGTTGAAAGAACTTGATTTAATGGCTTTTGAACCTGCAGAAAATAATTAGGACCAGCATTAATGAATCAGAGAAATGTTCTAAATATACCAGTTCAATTACTTTGACCCTTAGATTCCCCAAGAAAAAAAGGCATCCATCATTCTAGAACGACAAATACTATTTATTTAGTGATGATACAAGCTAAAATTGATATGTGAGAAGATTGAGAGTCACCAAATTGACAAATCAACAATATTTACGATTGAAGTTTAAATATACTAAGGCAACGCGATTCTCTGGCAAAGTTAATGCCTTATAAGCATTGATGACAAACATATAGTTCCTAACAGAATCAGAAGTACAAAGTGTAACAAAATAGATGATATCTGCACGCTAAAGTTGTAAGAGACAAACATATTGCTGACATCAAATTTGGAGATAACTAAATGGGGTGGATCCCAGCTGTGTGACTACATATTAGCTCGAAAAAAAGTAATCGGAAATATGTAAGAAAGCTGATACAGTTTAGCATGAAAAGGGGTATTTGATAAACTTACAGGAACTGAAACTATCAGTGGGTACAAGTTCTTCTCGGCAAAGTAAGTCACTTGATGTGGAGTGCCTTTCAATGGGATCTAGAAAATGACAAAATTGAAATAAACACCTCAATCTGAAAAAAATTAACATATGCTAATCTTGATGTAAAAATAGAATCGAAATGGAGGGAACCCACTTTTTGTACTGGCCAATAGTTGTCGTAGCTTGTTATTGGTGGAAGTTGGCAAATTTTCAGAACACCCTAACAAATATAAACATGAAATGATAAAGAATAGATAAATAAAAAAATCAACATGAAAAAGAGAGAGCATGATATCCTCTAACCTGTGAGGTCACATATATGAGGCCGTGGTTGCAATTAACATTGTGCAAAACAGTGAAGGCAACAATAGATCCGTCACAGAGCTGCAAAGGATGAAATCAGATTAGTAACTCTGCAGCAAATAATATTTATTTTGGTTTCGTAGTTTCAAGTTCTATGTTGCATTTAGTGTCTCAAAATGGGGATAAAATAAAATGGTAAGCATCATATTCCTTTTGCAGCATCAAGCTTGGAAAAATATATGAACACAAAAAAAAAAAAGAAAAAAGAGTTAACTATGGCCTTTCATGCTTACATTTGATTCAAGTTCCAATATCAAAACCTATGATGTGAGATCATTAATTAAATGACAGCTGAAAATTGGGTACAAAACTACATTGTTTAAAAGTAGATGGTTTTTAGTAATGGTACTGCATTCTTCAATGTTAAATCCAATTTATAACCATTGATGCGCCAGGATTTGGTAGCAAATTAGCTGAGACTAGAGGCAAAGCCAACTGACAAGGCAGCAATAATAGTATAATACTTCCAATATTCCCATTTGATATGATGACTAAGAATATTGAAGAGGATAGGAGAAAAGCAAATCTCTCACCTGTGGATGAACTCGAAGCCGTTCTCTGAAAACCATGAACCAGGCAGGTCTGGACCCAGAAAGGAACAACCCCTGATGACCACCAATATTTTTAAAAATGGTTATTCTCCGACCTGAGTTTCCAGATGTCTCTTCCCTTGTGTATGTGTCCAAGGGAGCACGGACAAATCTCAAATTTCTAAGTCTAGAAGAGCTAACACTGCTTAAGCTTCCCGAACTTTGATCCTCAGTCTTCTCTGGACTTTCAAATAGGTAAGCATGATAACAAAGAATTGTCCCATCAGTCAATACAGCAAAAAGAAAAGGACGGCTATGCTGTCCTGACCATCTCTGCATAGCCAACTCAACAACCTTCATGTTCTGCATATTCTCTTTCCTGCCTTGACCACCCACTTCTTCAGGATTTTTGTTTGATCCTTTCTGGGCATCATCTGGCTGTTCTGGACTGAAGGTATCAGAAAGGTGCATCTTCCCAGACGCAAACTTATCCACATAGAAAACACAGTTGAAATTGGGCACATCAAATATTTCTAGGGCACCAGTTTCATAACAAACAACACAATATATATCACCCTGATCTTGTGAACCATCGGCACCATCAATTGCTTCACTAACACCTGTAGAAAGCCATGCATCAGTACTTGCCTTTCGTAGCCATGGTTCGGGCCCTTTATCGTGATACAGTGTACATGAAGAGATCAATTTTGTTGAGCTCTCAAAGGACGCTGGAGTATTTACAGAAACATTGCAAGTTAAAGGATCTGCAAATCAAAGTTCAGCATGAGTGTGGATAACAAACCACTCAAAGGGAACAAGAAACTGAACAGGATAAAAATAGAGTCCACGCCATATCTGAGTCTAGATTCACAAAGCATCCGCCTATAGATATGATTTGAACAACACCAATAGCTGATGGGATTTTAGGTGTTATCAACAAAATGAAAAAAAGAAAAGAAAAGAAAAACTTAGATTTTCTATCATTTGTCGAAAATGAGAACAAATTATCTTTATGGGTTTCTCCAGTAAAATATACAAATGGGTTCCCAAGTTGAACCGCGTAATCTTATGTGACATGGTCAAGTTTATAACCAGAATCTAGGGCAGTGGGATCCTCTAGCATTACCAAATATGGAATGATCAGCATCAATGGCAGACTTGATACCCAATGTGGTAACACAGAAACAAAATTTGACCCCAAAAGAAATAGAAGTCTATTCAGGTCAAAATATTTTTGAGACAAGGTAGGGGTGCTTCAGCCAGACACAGTAAGGACTTGAGGAACCACTTAATAAGAGAAAATGCAACTTAGAAGAAAGTTCTGTATATTGGGGATAATAAAAAAAAAATAACATGTTTGTGTATTATAGACAATGCAGAGACGTTGAAAAAGACATCATTCAAACAGCTCAGATTAGCAGTCTTTACAATGAGGCATAATAATAGGAAATACAACTTTGAAGGAAAATTGTATATCAAGAAGAAAATCATAAGTAACTTTCGGCATAGATTCAGGACTCTAAAATACCTCCAACAAGAAGCCGAATACTTCCATCAGTCATTTTTAGCAATACATACGGATCAGCTATAGATACTGACAGCACAGTACAATTCTCAGAACCCAAGACAGTTTCAGAACTAGAAGATCCCAAGTTTAAATCTTGTGTCATATAAGAACCATCTAGGATTCGGGCACCACGTTCATAGACTTGAACAACTCGACGCCTGAAACAAAGGATAGTAGAGATAATAAGTGTGAAGCATCATCCAATTAAAGAGGTCCATAAGAATTTAAATGAATATTTAAATATACTCATACAGCAAACCCCCAATGTTGAAGCGAACAGCAAGACAAAAAAGAGAAGTAGGATGCAATAAGTTTCCTACCCAAGAGCCTAAGCTATGAGGTTGAGGGGTGCCCATTGGCCATTGCCATTGGTAAAGGAAACTTAACTCTCTCCCTCACATATATGTTGGAGAACACAGCGAGGTCAATATGTGGACCAAGAATAAATGGAGAGGCAAAACAAATAAGCAAAGGCCTGAGAGGCCAAGATCAAACCAGCTATAATACTACGGTGAGTTTTCAACCAAAAACCTGAACCTATAAGAGAAAGGGATCCAAATGGTTTATGAAGGGAACACAAACACCGCATACATTAGATGGGGGATACTCTAACATTATGGAAAAGAGAGTGAAATCAGATAACAGGTAACAAACAAATACTTGCCTCCCAAATAAGTTTCCAGCTGCTATTGTACGTCCTTGAACGTAATAATCTACACTTTCAGTAACTTCTGACAGAAGATCAGCAGTTTCAAGTACCTAAACATCAAACATAAGCTGACTATTAAACATTCGAGTAAAAACCTGCATGCAGCGAGAGAAGCTAGTTCTGACCATCAAAGTTGAACTTCCAACAGCTTGCACGATGGCAATTACTTACAGAAAAATCTAACAGCTCTTAAACCTGGAATCCAAATTAAAAGAGATTTTACCCTAAACTACTAAAAATCAACTTACAAAACCATGAAATCTTCATCTCAATTTGATGCCACATGCAAGCTCCACATGATAAAACACCATTGTTGCAAAGTTTGATAGATGAGAAATATACAAGACACCCGTGGAAAAATATTACATTGTTAGGTGTAACTTGTATAAATTTATTAATGGTTTCTCCTGTTTCTTTCCAGAATTAATAAACAATTAAGCCCTAAAACTTCTTTCAAATATTCCCAGCAGACTACAGTTCTATAGCAGCAATATTTCTTTCAAACTTCTAATGTTTTCTAATCATGTCCTTCCTAGATCTCTAACCATCATCAACTAATACCGCTAATCACTTGGGCAAAAATGGTAGACATGCTATAAGTTCTTCAATTGAGAAATGCTAAAGCATGTGCCTTAAAATCTTAAACATTCCAATATACTTAATCTGTCAATAAAATCAAGTGATAATTATTGCTTAGCAAAAAATTAAGTACAAGAAAAAAAGCTTAATTAAGAAAACTTCAAGCCGCCAAAACATTTTAATCATAGCTCCAATTTCAGGAGTATTCCTGACAAAGAGCAAGAAAGAACAGTTGCCTGAACGTGCAGGAAGGATTCATGTAAGATACACTGATCAATTCCAAAGTAGTAGTATAACATTGAAGTTGGGTCTTCAACTATTAGCTTACACTTTTACTTGAGTTGGTCATCTACATGGTATCGGACCCCAATTGATCAAGAGGTCACAAGTTCGAGTCATACAGCCATTTTGGTTATTAAATTTTTTGTTAAAATTCCAGCACCAGGCAAGAAGAAGACATGTGCATGGATCGCGTGCAAAGTGATAATGGGCTTGCATGTGAGGGTCGTGTCAAAGTATAAAATTGAAGTTGGGAATTCAACTATTAGCTTAACTTTTTCATTGAGCTGGTCCTCTACACACAAAGGAAATCAAAATCAAGTATCACCATTCATTAGTGCCTTAAATCATCATAACCATGTCAAGATTAGAAATTACAAGAAAATAATATATTTGTATCCACAATCCATGAAGTAGAAGTTTGCAGATATTGTCAACTTATATTTCTAACAAAAGATAATGAGATTACCATAGTTCGAGCCTCCAGACTGATGATGAGATATGCATGATACTCATCATCATCATCATCAGCCATTTTAGAGGAATCTACATTATGACCTCGGCCACTTTTGTGATAAACCGTCCAAATTCCTTTGCAACCTGGCAGTTCCACCTACCAATCACAGAAGCGCATGACTTGTATTACTTTCAAGAACAAAATAATTGAAGTCCACAATCAAAAATTGTGTTGACTTAACATATTTATGAAAGAAAAAAAGTATCGGTTAATAAAATGACAAGTGCTCAAAGCAAACATATAACTGTCTGCTAATGGGAAGCCACTAAACAGAATCAAACAATTTACTAAAATCATACTAGGAATTAGGAGAGCAACTGGCAGTTTAGAAGTTAAAGTCAACTCTTAGGATTGAATTTTGCTAGGTTCAAAAAAGACGATATTAACAAACGAAATTAAAATGGAAAGTTACATGTTCAATGAAGCAATGACAAGATTATAAAGGAATTTAGCGGTTAATACAGCAACTTACATAACATGCAATAAAAACCAATATACAGCAGAGTGAAAATTACAACCAAATTAGAACGAATAAATTGATTAACTTCATATAAAAACAACTTATAGCTGAATAACAATTTTTTAATGATATGAGTACATAAATAAGTAACCAGACAGCCACATAATCATAAAAAGTGTGTAGCAATAATACAATATATCATATGTAAATAAGTATAAATAGCAATGAAACCATTAGTTCTCCAGCTACTTTCTTGATGAATCTAAGCCTGATCCTTTTTTTCTGAATTGATCAGGCGTAGTCTAGGATGAAGTATGTTTATTAACAGAAGTATCCAAATAATTGTCTGTTAAAAAACATCTAAACCTGTTATTATGATATAATTTACATAGTACGGATACCTAGAAACTCCAAATACTTTAATCACTAAAAGTACCAGACTATAGATCTATACCAAGCAAAAATTTAAAATAGTTTAAAATTTGTAGAGCACACAAACCTCAGTAATCATTTCTGGCCGAATCGACTGTTGAAGAACACAGAGGGAACCATTTTTTCCATGACCAGAACAGCACAACTGAAGTATTACCAAAGATACATGATAATTCAGTCCGTAGAAGACTAGAACAAAACACCTAAATACGTATAAAGCACATGCAGAATGCAATAAGACAATACCCTGTATTGGATACAACTAAGCAGTATCACATAATGATAGATAAAACTTGAATACAGAATGCTATGTGACAAAGACCAACATTGGATATGACTAAGCAGTATAAATAAATTGTTGCAAATATAATTAGTCGACAAACAAGTCAAAGTTAATCATGTTACTAATGCAAAGTGGCATAGTAATTTGACAAGACAAACTTACCAGTTCATAATTACTTTGCTTAGCAATTCCAGTTGCATTAGCATCAGCGTTCATCCTTAAGCCATACGAAAAGTCCTTCAGAGGACCAACATTGATCAATGAATCCCTCACTGCAAATGAAAAGGTTTTCTGCATGCAAGAAGAAGAAGAAAATGATGATGCTAAGCGAGATGCTAGATTTGACTCCAGCCAAACAAATCAATTATAAATAAATAAATAAGAAAGCAAAAAAGAAGATAACAGTGATAGTAAACAGAATGGAAAATGCAGATTGTAGAAGAAATAGAAACTTAATTGAAACAAAGATCTAATGATAGGAAACAAGGAATCAGGTATGCCGCGACTGTCTATGATCATATAGTTCCAGTACAATCTTTTACTGGAGGGAACTAAAGATTGATCTAATTGCAAACCTGTGCTGATTCTGCCTTGTTTGAAGTTGAACCATAAAAGGAGAGCTCCTCACCGCTAACCATATCTTGCAAAGCATCTGAGGACGACATACGCAATCGCTTTGCTGAAGGAACATCACCTTCAATGTCCCCAACCTGTAAAAGCAATTGCATCCAATGTTTACATAAGAAATTACAAACAAAAAAAAAAAAAAAAAAAAAAGATGACAATTGTAAATTGTTTTAAACCTCACTCAATATGAAATTTGAGGAAACAATACACACCACATGATGGGATAGATTTTGATGCCATAAACCATCTAGTTTCAGAAAACTGAGCGACAATACATTTACAGTCCAATTACATAAAAAGGCTGCATATAGCAAAAAATAGAACTTGGTGATTTCTAAAACAAACCTCTTCCTTCAACTCAGATGAAGATGTTCCTGATCCACAACTGAACTGCACGAGTAAACTATCGCCCAACCGACTACCAAGAAAAAATAGAGAATTCCCAAGTGCTGTAATCCCCTACAAGACAACCACCAGATGTTAGTAATGCAGTCACATGAAGCAACAAGATAAATAAAAATTGTTAAAAGTATACACTTTGAAAGAAAGTGAAGTTTGAGGTCGCTCGATATACTAGTCACCCCTCCATCTAATAGCTTAACCTTTTGGGTATGAGCGAAGTTCAACAAAAAACCAACAAGATAAATAGAACTAACAACTAACCGAACTAAGTACTGAAGCCTTGGACTTTGAGAGATCAAGTCTCTGCACAACCCTGCAGAAGTGGAAAGAAATAAATTAACTCAGGAATCACAGGCACTAGCCAAATTATGGGACCACGTCAAAAATGATCAAGGACACATATTCAAAGAAACATGTCATTTAAGATGCTGCACATAATTTGTTCAAAACTGCTATGTATCGGATAACCACAATCTTGCGGACTTAAGCTTTACATTTTTTTTATTTTTATATTCATTATATAACTTGTGAACTTAACTTTACATTTTATTCATTTTTATTCATTATATGTCTCATTATCTATCTATCCATTCAAACAGCAAAACTCGGAACTGAAGTAATCATAATTGTTAAGCATCTGGAAACCATAATCTAGTGAACAAAGGTAAGAGGGAAGAAAATCCAGAAAAAATAAAGTTAAACAAAATTACCAATTTTTATGTTTTAGGAGCATGTATCAACTTTTTATATAAAATATGTAAAACTTTCAAAGCAGTTTGCAATTATGTAAAACTTTCAAAGCAATTTGCAAAAATGAAAATTATTGGATAAATAGTTTTTGAGAGAGTTAAAAATAACAAGCTAACAAATATTTCCAATCACTAAATCTGGTCATAGACCAATAACAGACGAAGAAGTGATGATGATGATGATGACTTCTGCATTGACTGGTTACTTGTTATACCTACCGCCCATCATAAACAAGGGTAAGCAACAGAAGTTCCCCAGTTTTTGCTGACAGCAAGGCTACGTCGTTTGATAACCAAGTTGCATAGGCTGCATCAAGCTACACGCTAAAACTGGATCTTGGCATCTCTGGACTGAAACGAAAAGGAAAACATTTACAAGGGGGGAAAAATAGATTTTAAGCAAACTAGGTGAACTCAAAATTCAAACTATATGTATGTTACTTATCAACACAAAGTAAACCACATAGCAATTGCTAAAAGATGAACGAACATGGTCATTAATGTCCACAGTCATTTGCCATACACACCTTTAATTCCCTTTTTCATTCAGTCATTATATTTGCCGCTTTAGCAGACTTTTGAAGTAACAAGAGTTTGATTTTTGCTAATTAGGAAGCCCCATGAAATCAACTTGCAGTTGTAAGCAAAATAAGATATACATCATAAAGAGAGAACAACTGTAAGCACATTGATCTTTTACATTGTTTGTAACAGCTTTTGGAGAATGCACAAGCTCTAATTAGTTACCACCGAAATATCTAACCTATAGGTCCTAAACAAATTGGTCGGCGGACATTCGTATATTTCTTTTTCTTGGATTAGGAAGAGTTTGGAAATAGAAGTTAATACCTGCCATCAGCTGGGACAGCATAACTATTCAAAGCCAATGCACATGAAGCTGACTGCACAAAAAATAGACCAGTGAGAAATTATACATATACAAAAGGAAAAACATTCTATCAGTTACAAGTTACAACATTCAATCAAAACCTAAATTAAGG
>JAYMTJ010000456.1:0-10974 GCA_036897525.1 Pelargonium x hortorum | reverse complement strand
ATAAGCGACCTAAGTTCAGGCACTAAATTTCCCTTTTAACCCTAAAAGCATTGGCCGACTAGGAATATACAAAACGTACACTCCGTCCATGTTATTTTTGCCGCGATAATGAGTAGTTTTATTCTCCTTCTCTTTTAAAAGTCGGAGAAGCTGTTTGTGTTTGTTTGAATCGTGAATTTTGGCGCGTCTATATAAAGCCAGAGCTGGCAGCTCTCAGATTCATGTAAGCTAACCTGAAATTATCTCCGAGAGATAGAGATCGAAGCAGAAAATGAGGGAACCACAACGGCGCCGAAGGATCAATTCGATTTTCAGTTGCCGCTCTCCTCTCTCCGCTTCTCTCATTCCTCACTCCGCTTTCGTCTGGTTTGTTCTCTCTCCATCAACACATTTGATTTCTCTACAAAACCAGATATCATTACAGATTTACCTCACTTCTTCGTCATCATAATTAATTTCCATAATTGCTAGCATGTATGTGTCCAAGTTGAAGTTGAATTATAAGTTTGACGCTGATAGAGATGAATAATTGATCTGAAATTTGGATTTCATAAAAATGAGAGCTGTTCGGATCGTCATTCGTCAATATGAATTCTGAGTGGAATTCTGCTGAATTCGCTGATCTGGATATGTGTTGTGTTGTAGACTTGTAGTTTATGGCAGTTCATATTGCTAGTACATACAGACAGAGGCAATCTGCTTCCTGAATACATTTTGTTGAGGAGTTCTTCTGGAAGCGTTTCTATCATTTTTATTAATTATGATTGGATCTGTGGAAAAAAAATGGTAGCAGTATTAGAAATCTGGAAAATGTCTTGCATCAATATTCGTGAGTCTATTTAATCGTTTGAGACTCGTGCTTTTTAGATTTTTCAGTCAAGGATATTCAACCTCAGCTGCATGTATGAATATCAAACCCTGCTTCTTGAAATTTGAAATTAGTATGAGTAATGGTGGTCATGGACTAGTAGCTTAATTTGGATTATTTGCATCTCTTAACTTCTGTTTAGTACCTGACTAAAAGGAAGCGTCATGCTTTCCACAGTGCTTTTCAGTTATCCTTCAATACAGGACCTCAAATTTGAGTTGTTTGAAATATTTTTCTTTTTTGCATATTATTCTGCTTGTAGCAATTCATGTGATTTGCTTGATTGAGCTACAAACAACAGTTGACTAGAATAAAGTTTCAGATACAATTTTTCTTGACAACCAAACGTGGTTTATATGATTTTTAATTTCATTATTCTGTTTTGATTTATTGTTTTTCGGTGATATAGGTACGAAGAGGATGCATGGATGGAGGTTGCTAAGTATTTGGATGGAAGATCTCTAGTGATGCTTGGTGCTACTAGTACTTGGTTCAGTCGTCTCATCTTGACAGAAGAGAGTGTCTGGAAGTATGTCTGTATACGAGATCTTCAGATTCGGGTCTCTGATTCATGTCATATGATATCTAAGTGGAAGGATCTCTATGCTTCAGCTTTTGGTAAGTGATCAGTGTTCATTTATATTCCACTTGCTAATTATGTTATGGTTTGATACTATATATGTATATATAGTATTACCATGGACTGATGTCAGCTTTTAACTGATGAATATCATTTTGCAGATGGGAGTCACTCTTACAAGTTCCACCAGCAGGAGAAGCATATTGGTAACTCTAATTTCCTCAGCAGTCTATTGTTGATTAAGAGAGTATTTGAGAAATAGGACTTCATGTGTCTCTTTTATTGCACATAAGCCGAATTAGGGACATTAATATAAATTGTGAAATACTTGTTCTCAATTTTCATACCAACATGCATTGCAAAATGCATTAGAAGGGTTGTTTTATTTATTTATTGTTTTTTTTTTTTTTTAGGGTAGAAGGATTGTTTTATTAATCTGCTGACTATGTTATACTTGAATATACCTTGAAACTAAATGTTTTTTTGTCACCACATGATTTTGCAGTGATGCTAGACTTCGAGCAGTATAGTAGGTGTGTATTTGAAATGGTTCTGGTCAGTTATTTCAAAAGCATACCACTAAGACTAATCTAGGCTAAAATGATATGAATCATGATCTAGAAAGCTAGTATTTCTCACTCAACGCCAGTTGCTTGGTGTGAGTTGCCTCTAGGTTTAGGGAGTTATACCAGGTTATGACAGCTTCCAATAGCTCATACTTATGTAACACTTGCTCTAAGAAAATAAATAAATAAATAAATAAATAAGAGAGAGAAGAAGAAGAAGAAAAAGCTCTAATTTTGTTATTCAGAGAAGATTTAGGCCATTGCATAGTATGTTGGCTCTGGATGGAATGGAACACCTTCAGATGTGTTGTGACTTGAAAACAAATTGCCCATCATGTTAGTGCAAGATTGTTCTGCCCTGCCTTTTCTCAGACACATAAAACAGTAGAAAAGACATTTTTTCAAAATTAAAGGAACAATCATGAGTTTTTTGTAGGTACATAGTCCATTAGCTGTCCAACTTTTTATTATATATATTGGTAGCAATGTAGCATAAACTGCTTTCTGAAAATGGGATGAGTAAGCACTATATGAATAACATGTTCAGATTTATAGATTGCATTATCTCACTAATTCATTCTTCTTCATTTTTCTATCTTATGGTTTAATTCAGATTGGATGCGAATAGGTGCATTTTCCCTTGATTCATCAGTAGTGCTTCTGACAGATAAGCTGAGCAGACCAGAGAAACTGCCAAAAGAAGAGAATATAGTGGAGATATTGAAGTCCTCTGGTCACTGTGTCCTAGGCAATGTTAAAACTGGAATCTGGATAGCAGGTACTTTCAAGTTTCATGTTGATTCAGCTAGACTGTCATTTCCTTCTGAATTTTATTTTAAGTTTGTTTGTTTGGGGAGGTTGATGAATGTTATGGTAATTGCTCCAACTAATGGTGTATCTGAACATTACTAATTTTTACAGATCTTCAGCTTGTTCGTTGCCCTGTATGTGACCTTAATACCTGTGACGGTGAGTAACAGAAACATAGTGTTTGCTTGTGAAGTATGATTATGAGAGTGCAGTTGTTAGTCATTGAACTAAAACATGCGGATGGTCAGTCTCTCGCATGAGTACCTTCTAGGATGTCTTAATAGCGAGCTATGACCTGCTTTAGTTTGAGTAAATAGTTTTGTCCTGTACTTTGGGATATATTTTTGATGATCAACTAACAAGGCACAAAACAAACAAGAGTCTTTTAGCTTATCTCTTTAATGGAGAATAATACTGCATGAAACTTGATATTATCAAATGTAAGAGTGCGCAATGCATCATATTTCTAGATTTGTAAATTAATGAAGTGGCTGCACAATTTTCAGGAGCATGTCACTTCCTCTTGTAAGATAACCAAAATATACTGCATAAACAACACCTAGGATTACAGGCAATGTGACAGTAGCTGAAAGACAGAACGACTAAACTATCAATTGTATCCCAATATATACGCCTAAAATAGTTGTTTACTAGTGCAGGGACAATGTAAATGTTAAGGCATGTTGAACTGTTCCCGACAGAGGGGTATCGGGATGGAAGTTGGAAGTATCGGCTATTAGGAACCCATGATACAGAAAAGCACGCAGATGGAGCTTCTGGGGGTATCTTTGATGTCAAGCACCTATTGGACTCTTCAACATCACGTAAGCCTTTATTTTCTCTAGAGTTGTTATGTTAATATGTTTCAGGAAAAAATTTTCTATATAATCATAGTTTTCTCTCTAATTCTAAATTCTGGTAGATTAACCCAAGCTTTAAGTACATAAATGCAAAAGGAAAAAGAAAGACTGCAAGTTAAGGCTGGAAACTGCAAAGATTATCTACTTTTAGTGATAGTTACAAACTGGTTGCATCTTAAATTAACGTCATGGAATCTTAAGCTTTAAGCATTTACCTTGTGATGATAACAATTACCCATTTCTCTGATTTGAATTCCAAGGGCAGAGATCTTCGACCTCAAGACATGGATAGGCCGACCCAATGACTGGCAACCAAAGGCTATGGTCACTTACCATGACCAATTTGCAAGCTAATGATGGCAAGACCTTGTTTTGAAACTTTCTAGTCCTAGTGTCCTACTACTCCATTGAGATCCTCCTCACCTTCATAAGTCAACTATTTGGATGCATCGTTGATGACTTGCATACCCTCTCTTTTTGTGTCTTTCTTTAAAGCAGGAGTTCAGGTGAAATACCAGATCATGAGAGCTGGAGATGATGGGGAAGTTGTTTCCATAAGAATCTCTCAGCAGCTCCTTTAGTTGTGCTCAGCCTACTTGTACATATTCACAAACATTGATCTTCCGCTACTCTAGCTCACCGACACATTCTAATGCAGAATTAACAAAATACAACTCATCATAATGCAGTTTGAATATCCAAATATTATGATAGTACAAGATATGTACTTCATTAAACTGATAAATTTGAACATCAATCCACTAATTACCTCATCACAATAAAAAGAATACATAAGTCACATAGTTTTGTCTTTCCCATGCCTAGTTTCATACTCCCTCCGTCCCAAAATAAGGGTCCTATTTCCTTTTCTTATAAAAAAACTTAGTTAGGATCTTACCATACTAACTAACGTGGACACTTATTTTCGGACGGAGGCATGTACATGTAGGTTATAGAATGCATCACTAAAAGCCAAGGACGCTTGCCTCCCCCGACGCTTCCTCACGAGCTTCAATCTTTCAGCTTCTCCGTTTGTTGCTCAGGACACCCAGTCCAGCCCCGTCTCGGTATTGGCTACCTCTTCCATGCCTGACTCCTGCAAGATAATCACCCCATTGCAGGTTCCTGTTTCATAGCATGCTGAGTACGAGGAAGGATTCACTACTCAGCTCAGGGAGGCACCTGTGGCTTCCTCAATCACACTGTTCTGCAAATTGATTGTTTCTTCAATCCTTCAACAGGTAATGATTCTCATATCTACCTCAATTCAGTACCAAAGTCAAAATCATAATCAGGACTGGGTCAAAATATGACTAGTAAACTGCAATTAAATATTTCGCAAGGAATGGTATTGGTGGATATGAGGAATATACTGATCTAAGATAATGCGTGCAAGTTTGGAATTTGGGATTCAATCAAAGGTCATTCACCAAAATGAAACAAGGCCACATAAACGTGTAAGGCAATCCAATTGCATAGGAATGCTATCATATCCAAATATCCATATGCTTGATGCTGTAAACAAATAAAATTAGGGTTTTTCTTCCTCCGCTGTTGAGAGTCAGTTGTTAGAGCTTTTGTATGATTTTCACAACGGCGGAATTTTGAGTTGACAAATAACTAATTGCGATCTTTCTCGTTAAAATAGCGAGTTCTTGCTTGATAGCAGATTAACGTATTATTAGATTTGTAAAATGGTGTGACAGATTCACGGTGAGTTTTTTCGATTGGTGCATGCACGGGGTAGTTGGAGGTTTGTGGTGATTGCAAGAAACAAGAAAATGGCATGGAAGCTAGTGGTTCGGTCGGAGGTCTCAAATAATCCTTTGAGTTTGCTTATGAATCAGATGACAGACCCAGTAGTGGCAAGGGCGGTCGGAAACGACTCTCACATGGTCTTCTTAAACTTCATGTGCAATTATTGTCAGTTGCTCGTGCTCTTCATGTGGATGAGGAGGATTATAGTGTCTTTGGTTTGACTAATCAAGCTGATGAGGAGGATTATAATGCTTTCGGCTTGATTTTTCAATATGTTTTAGTCATTGTGCCTCAATTTAGTAGTGAGGAGTTTTTATTTGCGGGTGGGTCTGCGAAACGAGTGATCCATGAGTTTCTTATAGATCATCGGCTTTTCTCAGATTTTTCTGAGAGGGTTGGTTTTCAAGCATTCAATTTTTTATTGAATTATTAACTTTTTGCGTAACAAAAGAAAAATATACATATTGATGCTTAAGATGGTTTGAGAAAATGGCATAGAAGCATGAGTGAGTGATAACCCACCCTCGAAGGTTGTGTGTTTCAGGTGAAACAAGAGGCATCCACGTTTTCAGGATCATTGCGTTGGCCATTGCCGTACCAGCAATCCTGTTTGTTTCTGTCATTGCATGTTTTGCTTGTTTCACAGACAGGAGAGGACGGAGAATTACCATACAAAGGAACTCTGATGCTGCTGAGCCTGAGAATGTTATAATTGGCCTTGACCAGTCCACCATTGAATCAATCCTACACAAAGTTGGTCCTCTTGTCTGACTATTGTACCAAAGAGACTCTCAGATGCATTCCTCACTGCAAACACTGCTTCCATGTAGATTGCATTGACGAGTGGCTCCCAAGGAACACTACACTACATGTCCACTTTGCCCAAAATCGCCCTCTCCCTAATATTACATTCATTCTAATACTTCTTTGCTTATTGTGTGTTAGGCTATACAAGCATTCAATTCCCATGTAAACATTTTTTATATATAGAATCAAAGTTAGCAACAGTAAGAGAGGTGCAAGAACGAGGACATTCACACAGTTACATGCTACATTGAAGTATGTTACAGTGTTTATGTATGGTGATGAGGACCTGAATAAGAGCTTTTACATGAAAAAAGGTTCACAACATTACAGCCTTAGGTTCTCAAACACTTGACAATAACTTGTTATTGTTACCTTCATTGACCAAATTACATAATATAATATAGGCATACACACAACTCAAGTGATCATTTCTTTGCAAGCAATTTCTTTGGTACCTTATCTAATGGAGTAGATTTAAGCAGGAAAAGCCTTGCGGCACGCTCCTTCAAAGTGCCTCCACATTTTAATCCACGTGCTTGGAGTTCAGACTTCAACCTTTCCATGCCAAGAACCTGTCGTTATAAATGAAACACAAAGTTACATCAGCAAATGTGTCACTTCACTTGACAAATACGAGCACAAGGACTAGTCATGATAGCGTGAAACAACAGAGATATTTTTTTCCCTTTCTGGGAGCCATGACGAGAATAATGGTAAAAACAAATATGGTAAATAGGTGGGATTATATTTTGCTTGCAGATGGCATGAATGAATTTAAGATGCTATAAAGGTAAACAAGTAAAGAATCTTTCTTCTTAGTAAATCAAGCAATTTATCTGTTATGTTTAATTTAAGTCGCCTTCGAGTTGCTAATACTTCTCTATCCAAAAAAGGAGTACCACTTTCTCCACACACAAACAAATGTCCCAAACTGAGGGTCCAATTTACTTTTAAAGTTAGCTATATGCATAAATCATCAACAATAAATCAATGGCAACAAAGCATCAATTACTCTATTGCCAGGATATGACTAACTGCAACTCTTTGCATTGTTCAACATACAAAATGAAAATACCAGAAATTTTATCACATACGCAGCCTCTCCTATCAGTCGGGTCAAAGTGGTAAAGAATAGTGTTTAAAACATACTCAATGGATGGCCTATCTGATTGCAAATTACTGCAACATTTGTCTAATTGTGTGCATGCTAAAGTTGCACCAAGTATCCTACTATGAATTTTAAGAAAAGTTAGGGGTTCAGGGATATGGAAAAGAGGGGTGTAAAGATGTTAAAAAGATATAAAACTAACTTTTTCGAGATGTAAACAGTGTATATGAGCTAGAAATGGAAAATGCAATTCATTTTATATTCAACTTTCTAGACCGACAAAAAAGAAAATTCTCATAAACCAATGGACACGAAACCTCCCAGATCTAATACTAATTTCACTAATACCTTAACTCCAAAGGGAATTGACATTTCCTATATGATAATAGCATGACATGTGCACTTTTGTGGATCTAATTCATGTGCCAGTTAATGTCTAAATTTCCAGGAACTCCTCACTTAGCTATACTGATAAATACCAACCAAAATTTCTTAAACAATGAAGTAAGAAGACCCCCCATGGAATCTAGGGTAATTAGAATTTTTCAGCCATCCAAATCATACTTCAATGTTAATATGCCAATTAAAGTTCAAAATGTCAACACAGATTTGAAACTAAAAATAAAATAAACACAATCAAGCATACTTTAATATATAAATCAAATATACTAGCATGGATGGGAATTCATCTAGAGGAGCTTACCTCCATCTCTACAGCTGAATTAAATTCATCAAAGTTCAGTGGTTTCTCCAACTCTGCAGTATTTGAGCTCTCATCCACTGCTTCTACCTGAATTCCTGACTTACACTTAGGAGAACCATTGGATTCAGACTGAACTGGTTCATTTTCAAGACTTACTCCGTTTCCGGAACTTGATGGACAGGAGGCTTCGGATTGAATTGGTGCAGTTCCAGAAACCACTGCAGCCTCTGAACAGGATACAGTAGCACTTTGGGCAATCTTCTCTTCATCAATCACAGGTTGAACCACGCCATTCTCTTTGTCAAAAGCATCCTCTCCGCCAGAACTTCCACCTGAGTCCAAACTTTTCTGAAGAACAATCTCTTTTTCTCCCTCAGATCCGCTCTCACACGAAGCTCCACCTGATAGATCTCCATCCTGTTTCACACCAGTAACTGAACCAGAACTACCCTCCTTCTCCTTATCTGAATCTGGGTGGTTCCCAGCATTTAAAACAACAGACTTCTCATTCTCCTCCTCCTCCTCATCATCATCATCACTGCTATCCTCATCCATATCATCAGCTTCATCCATTTTCCTCTTCCCCTTCCTGAAAGATGTTACACTTAGAATATAAGAAAACCAATAGCAACAGTACATGTGAGAGACAACAATGGCATCAAGGAACCAAATTACTTCCTGTAAAAAAATCACAAGCCATGGTTGAGCTGACTATGATTATTCTAAGCACTAAATAGTAAATACAAATCTATACCTATTATGTTCCTTAATCCTCTTGGAAACTGGAATTAAGTATATCAACATGAAATCAAGCAACCACTCATACTACTGGAACTCAAAAATCAGCTGCAGGCATCAACTTGTCTTGTCTGTTCATGTTCTGTACTCATAACTCAATAGCAAAGACCCAATGAAAATGTCCATAATTTTCACATATAAAGACCACAAACATGCATTTGGAAGACAAATCTGCCACGTGTAGTAAAACCGTGATAAATTATTGCATCTTTGCATTGAAATTAAAAGTAAATAAAAACCATGAGCAAACTTACAATATCTTCAACTTCTTGGACTCAGCTTCCTTTGCCAAAGCTGCCTTCCGCTTCTGGCCTCCCATCATCGCCTCCCTAACCGACTCCTCCACCCTAGCAACACACTTGGCAGACTCCTCCCTATACTTCTCCACATACTTCTCAGCCTCTCCATCCCCAACCCCCTTCTTCCCCTTTTTAGCCTTCTTCTTGATAAAATCCTCCGCAATTTTCTCCAGCTTCCTGGCCTCCTCCTCCGCCTTCCACCCCCCCCCCCCCCTCCCTCCCCTCAAGCCTCTTCTCGGCGTTGACGTGGCGCAGCCTCCGGCCGCTCATGTCGCGGCAGGCGTCGAAGTTGTTGGTCTTCTTCTGGCCGGCCTTAGTGGCGGCGCCACGGAGGAGGGAACCGAAGCCGCCCTTGCCGCCAAGGAGGCGGAGGAGGAGGTGGACGGTGCAGTCGGAATCGGAGACGAAGGAGGAATCGAGGAGTTGGGATCCGGCGACTAGAAGGCGCTGGCTGTGGGTGGGGATGCGGGGGAGATCGAAGATGCGGTGCTTGAGGGAAGCGACGGAGACATGCGGGGTCGTGAAGCGTAGGGTTGCGGTCTTTCCGTCTAGAAGCTTCACGAAGAGTTGCAGCATGGTCTTGCTGGGGTTGGAATCTAACTCCATTACAATACAGAGTTTCTGGAGATCGATTTTGGGCTTTCCTCTTTTTTATATCCGTCCTCAAAATTGCTATACTATATGATGATTAACGACTGGTCGATTACTGGTGTGGATATGGCAATCCTAAATAAAGTAACCGACCTATTACATTATGTGAGGTACTTGCACATTCTCCCTCAAACGGATCATATGTTGAATTCGTTTATAAATTTTTTTTTTTTATTTGTTACTACTGTGCATTAATGTGAGTTGAGAAAGCCATAAAAGGTGACTTAAGGGAAGGGGAGGAAAGAGCGTATGAAAGTTGATTGAAGGCAACAAGAGAAAGTTACGGTGATGAGGCTACTCGTGGTCATATGTGGATTGGGTCATACTAGAGCAAAGTGAAAGCTTGACAGTTGGACCAAGTCTATAAGAGCAAGGGTCATTGGTACTAGTGACAAGTAAGGGTGTAACAGAAAGAGTTTAATGGCCAACCCGAGAAGAGTTTTTGAGCTCTCGCGAAAACCAGCATGAGTTAGGTAGATTAGGTAGATCGGCTCGGGGGAGAGAGATGCAAGTTTACTTGTTTTTATTTTTCCTTCTTTAAGTTAGGGTCAGTACAAGACGATTTGTCTTATTATTAGGTATGATCAGTCTCGAAAGAGACTGTTACTCTGAAACTTATTCTGTTGTTGTATAGTCTGCTCCTATTTAATATATCAATTCACTTTGCGTTTCAAAAAAAATAATAAAAGAAAAGAACTCTTGGTAACTACTAAATAGCACTTTATTTTATTGATTTATTCATGTTATTGGTGGAAACGACCTGTCGGCAGAGAGCTTCAACCCACTGATGACAAAACAACGGAAACAAACAAAGCCCTAGCTGTTACGTATTTTCTCATCCAAAAATCCAATTGATGCTTAAGCATCAATAGAAATAGAAATAGAAATATCGTAGTAGAAGAAGGTTTGTGATGTCCCAGAAGCAAAGCTGACAAGCTCAGGAAGAAGAAGACGACGAAGAAAACATGGGCGATAAAGGTCGGGGCGCGGGCTTTCGGGTGGATCCGAATGTCCCTAAATATGTATGCCAGAACTGCCGCCAGTCCCTCTGCATCGTCGGCGTCGATTCCTACGCCGACAAATTCCTCCTTGACTCCTCTTCTCGTTCTGGTTGGTCTTTCACCTGCTTCCTCCTACCTCTATTTCATGCCCAATCCACCATCTTC
>JAYMTJ010000455.1:0-10982 GCA_036897525.1 Pelargonium x hortorum | reverse complement strand
TACGATTGGACTGAGAAAAAGAGGGGCGGGTGCGAACTGAACCTCCATAGAATCTACTACCATTAATTTCTTCAGAATCATTTGAGATGTCTGATGCATGAAATTCCTCTTTAAAGCCAATCCTATCACAGTAAGCCCCAAGATAAGTACAATGTTCCCGTTGTAAAGATATTTGTGGAGTAGCAGGCAATATGTGGCCTTCGGTGCTGAAAATGTACCTGAAATGGAAAAAAATTCAGCGTTATAAAACAAAAACTAAGCCCCTTAATTACACCAAAAAGAGTAGTGTAACAGTCATGTTTGCTTAAGAAAATACACAAACAGAAGCACACTTACTTGTACGGCCCATTTTCAACAAGGTTGTCCGGACCCGCTGCCAAATCGAATAAAAGCCACAAATATTTTACCTAATAATGTATATGGGTTATAAATCAAAATAAACAAAGATAAATCAAATATATACCAAGAAAAATGGCATTACTGTGACCACGGGTTAAACGCAAGAAACTGCAATACTATCCAACGAAAGAGCTAGTATAAAACTGAATGATTACCGTTTCAGCAAGGAAAAAGCTCTCCATGTGATCTTCCTGCTTATGAAACTCTACGTCTGATATATGACAAAATCCACAGCGGCATCGAGCTCCATATTGCAAGCTAGCAACCATATCTCGCCCAGCATCAAGATATCTACAAAGAAAAACTCCAATTATGGTTCAAATTTTAAATGAAGTCAAGAAAGAGCAATTAAAATGACTACTAAACCAGCAAAATGGCAAACAAAAGTGACAGGAAAAAAAAATGAGGCAATAAATAGCTTCATGTCTTACAGCTATTATATCAAATTTTGGATAATTTCTTCACATATATTTCTCAGAGTAAATTACTTCTCAGGAAATTCTCTTCCGTGATTTGGAAAATCCAGGAGTTTCTTTTTCGAGAACGAAAAATATAAATTTACAATCACTAGTTATTGATAGGCATCCAATGATACAGATATTCACTGATATTACTATTTAAGAAATAAATAAATAAAATTATTACAAAAATAATGAACTCAGAAAAGACAGCAAGATAGCTCAACACAAAGGTGCTAATTCTTTCAACCGTCAAAAAGAACTATCAAGTAGCTAGATTTGAACATGATCAAGAGAATAAACTTGTCACTATATGAATATTGTTAGAATGATTCATATAGGCTATAGGAATGGCATCGGGACGGGGGCGGATTTTGCATTCCCCATCCCCATCTCTTTCATGATCAATAACTACTGACGAGTAGCTTTTATTAACTGTGACTACTTTTGGCATGTAGATCAACTTAGAAATGAGCATGTCACAACCTTTAGCCCATGACAAACTAGTTCTATAATTCTATTAGATCTCAGCATAGACTTTCATCTCATCTTTATACCGACATTACGTGCTGAAAAGGGAAGAGGGTGTCATGACTGATGTATATAGTTCTGCAAAATAATAGCTTATTATCTAGGTTGCACCGATACGAATACATGAGGCGATACCATACGGGCACGGAACACACAATTTTCATTAAAAAAAGGATATGATACGTTATTGTTGGGGAGTTACGTCTCAGTTACCAGTTACCACAACACCCACCAACATGGACCAGGCAATATGTCATCACCCCACAGCAAATGGCATTGCATGCAAGTTAAGGACATCAACCATGTAGGATACAAACAATAGGAAACTCCCATCAATACAAATAGGAGACCTCACACAATATGAAATCAAGAGTGGAAAACCTAAAGTTTAAGATTGTCCCGAGAAAGATCTAGTTTAGAGGGGGGTTTGAATAGGAGTCTTGTTTTGTAGGTTTAAGTTAAAGAAAATGAAAGCAGAAGCAGTCGGAGGGTGCAAAAGAGTCTTGGAGCAACATTAGGTTAACCTGACGTAAAACGGACGATCTGAAAGATGGAAGTAAGGTACAGTGAAGCAGCCCACACTTCACCTAGGGCACGAATTATCAATAATGGATTAGGCTTCCACTATTAAAAAGTCAACCATATTAGTAGGGTTTTAGTTCCGCCATTATATATAGTCATCTCACTTTATATTTACCAGATGTGGAAAACTTAATTACCCACTTCAACACTCCTCACGTGCGAGTCTCATATTTTTCTTTTATCGGTGGGCTCGACATGCGCACGATTGGAGGATGTTTAAATCGACACTCCTCATGCGTACGTATCTTTCTTCCATAGGTGGGTACATCTACAAGTGGGCTAGAGACCACAAGGGGAGACAACATAAACGGGTCATCTTTAGGCCAAATTTGGATCAAAACTAACTATGATACCATGTTAAATTTGATAATCAAATACACATAATGGCTTGGACTTCCACTGCTAAAAGGTTAACTATGTTAGTAGAATTTTACTTACACCATTATATATAGCCATTTCACTTTATATTTATCCGATGTGGAAAACTTAATTACCCAATTCAACAACCCCTATCAAGAAAGCTCTCGGGAGCAAAATGCTAAAACCACCAAGATTTAGACTCAAAATTTTGCTTGAATATAGACCCTATGTCGCAAGATGCAGCGAGCAATAGAAAAACAACACAAGACGACAACGATGGAGTGTCCGACACCAGGAATAGCACTTTAGCTAAAGCAGAGAGCACCGAAGACAAGAACAGGTTGCAAGAAGCGGGAAACATATCACTGAAGAGGACAAGACGAGAAAAGTCACCCGAGCAGTATGAGACGAGAACGACCAGTCTGCTAACAAATTGGAGGGTTGAGATGATGGAAATGGTTAGAGCAAATATAGAAAGCAAAGCACGAAAGAGCGTATGCAAGTAATAGTTTAGACGATAGATCACCTTTCGTAGAAAACATTTGCCGAAAAGTATTTCTTAAAAATTTCAAAATATTGAAGGTCCAAAAATATGAAGGCA
The DNA here is from genome assembly GCA_036897525.1 of Pelargonium x hortorum. NCBI lineage: Eukaryota > Viridiplantae > Streptophyta > Magnoliopsida > Geraniales > Geraniaceae > Pelargonium > Pelargonium x hortorum. Next base: position 8,051 of record JAYMTJ010000455.1, on the reverse strand, counting down.
AAGGCGATCCTAATAACCACCTCGATGATTTCTTGTCTCGTGAACCTCAAGTACCAAGCGTCAGACGCAATGATGAGCTGATTTTTTGGGCCAACTCTATGAGATGTGAAAGATCGATTTATGAAGCTACAAAAGCCTTCCATCTCCAGCTTCAAGCAGATGTCCGAAAAACTCGTAACCCGATTGCACAAAGAGTCAAACCAAGAAAACAGCAATTGACTTGCTAGGGATTACTAAGCGCCAAGGTGAGTCCTTGCAAAGTTATGTCTCCTGCTTCTCCAATGCGTATTAAGAAGTCCACGATGTTACCCAAGAAACAGCAATACTACTTTTATCCCAAAATAAGTGTCATGTTTCTACTTATTTCTTTTTAGAAAGTTAGTCATGCATGAATATTAATGTCTTTATAATAAGTTAGTTATTATCCATTGAGTTTGTTTGAACACATATTAATGAGGATCAACATTAACTAGTTTCTCTTTATTTTTCTCAAAATAGAAAGGAGAACACTTATTTTAGGAGGAAGAGAGTAACATTCATGAACAGTCTGTGCTCGGATCAAAACTTGTCGAGGCTCTCAACAAAAAATCAAGCCTCCCAAGAACAATGATGGCATTAATGGAAACGGTGCAAAACTACATCAAGGATTTTTAGAGGTTGGAGAAAAAAATTAAATCGGAAGAAACAAGAATAACACAATTCCAACCCAAAAGGGAAGAGATAGCAAACAAAAAGATGGGACAACTGGTGCCCTTGAGAACACAACGACCAGAACCCAAAGCTCAAGCTTCTCAAATCTAACGACAACCATGTCAATAATCTTCAGAAAAAAAATATGGAAAAAGAACTTGTCCCAAAAAGACTAGAACCATCCAAGAGAAAAGTATTGCGCATTTCACAAACATCCCAACCATAAACAAAAGATTGCATCAACTTAATGAACGAGACTGAAAGAAGGATCCGAGAGAGGGGACCCCAACAAGTACAAATATAAGCCTAACCAACATAGAGACAAGGGCCACAAGGGAATAGAAGAGACTCAGCAGAGAGGCAGATGATCAGTCGTGGAAAAGGAAAAAAAAAACAACACCTATACACTATCTATTAATTTACACTGGTCAGGCAAGACAAAACCGATAAGAAATCCGTTGGCAGAACTTCCCTAAATGCCCACATCTGTCTATACATTTTGAACATTACACTATTGTTTAATATTGTAGTTCACAAATTACACTTTGTGCAAACATCTAGTATTTTGTTTCTTGCTATTGAATGAAACAAATACAAAGACAAACAAATAAAACGCAAAATAAGATCGCCAAGGGAGGATTAACATCCTCAATCAAACCACGTATCTCGATATGAGCATAAATCGATGACGCGCAAAAATTGAAATGTTACACGACATTCCAGAAATATTAAATGTTTAACGCTGCTCATCCTCAGGGCGTCGTCGAAAAGTTGACGATGTGCAAGCAACGCATGCTAAGCAGCATCCCGGGAATGTACAATGATTAATGTTACTCATCTTTAGGATGAAAAAACAACAACCAATCAACGAAACTACGCGATATCCCGAGAATGTTCGATGTCAAACGCTGCTCATCCCGAGAATGTTCATGAAAATTTTCTATTATTTCTATTAGCCCACAACATATGGCGTTGTGCGCAAGTCAAGGACATCGACCACGTAGGATCCAAATAATAGAAAATTCTCATCAATACAAATAGTAAGAAGGTAACGACAAAAAACATAAGTTTTAAGATTACCCCGAGAGCAAGTCTAGGTCCGAGGAAGAGGAGAATAAAATCTCTCGAAGGGTGCAAGAAAGGAGCCTTGGAGCAACAGTTATAATATATATATATTTGTATAAAACCTATCCATAATAAAAATTATTCAAATAAATATGAGCATTAGATGTGTTAAAAATAAACAATATAGAAGTTACCGAACTAATATAATGTAATTTAACTAATAATATATCAACATATTATATCATATTAATGCTAATAGTATACGTTACAATACTAATGGTATTAGTAGTAATTTAATGTAACTTCACTAAAAATATATTGAAATACATGCAGCAAAATAAAATAACAAAAGAAATAATTAATATATTAGTTCAATCATCAACCAAATGAACTAGAATCCTTTTTCTTTCTTTTTTTGTGCAGACCACCCAAGGATCAAAAATTCAATCTACTATATTATTTACATTTCAATTTTCATATATCAGTGTAATGAAACCGTAAGTATATCAATGTGGCAGATTAGAGCTAGAGACATTGAGATGAGATTATGTTCAACAAACCAGTATGAAATGTTAATTTTAAAATTTTAAAATTTTAAAAACATGTCTTCTAGTGTATTTGAGCGCGTACTCTAGTGTAACTTCTTTATTTCATGTTGTCTCATAAATTTGCATTGAAATACAGATACTCTAACCAAAATTAGGTATCTGAGCAAAAAAGCTTACCAGAAACTTAAAACTGCTTCTAATAATAATTAGAAACTGATGTACAGTTCCATAAAATCAACTATGTAACTTAAAATAAATATCAAAAAAATTTACAGGCAAATTTTACCCCCAACAAAACTTCATCCTAAATGAAGGAAAGGGATGAAAAGAGGACAGTACAAAGTAGAAGTATATCGGAGCTAACCTGGGATCTCTGGTAGCTTTGTACAGCCAATATGTGCTTTCTATTAACTCTGGACGCAACGGGTAACTTTTCTGGCCAGGCTGAAAGTGAGAAAAATAAAGTGTAACGCAACATAACTATATAAGTAACAAAATATAATAAATAAAAAAATAAAAGGAAAACAGAACAGAAGGTAAACATGAAGGGAAAGAAACCAAATGAATTTTATGAGGCAGAAATTTTTCATTGACTGCTCTACATGACATTCCCTATAGTGCCCCACAAGCTCTTTCATGACCAAAACAATACTGACTGACTTATTATTTGACGTGTGAGGAGAATTATTATCCTTTTTCTACAATGCGAAGCCTTACTTAAATCGAGGGAACGGCAAAAACAGCGAGTTATAAGTAGACTGTAGAGGCGTGGAGCCGAGCTGGAAGATTGACGAGGGACAACAAATATTATTTAGTATTTGTTTATTATTGTTATTATTAGTAGTAGTTTAGAGTATTAGTTATCAAATTATTTTAGGATAAGACTTAATTTAGTTATCGGTTGGTTATGAGTTAGTTTTATTTTGTATAAATAGTGTATAGTATGGTTTTTTTTTTTAAAGGATATTGGATGATATAGAAAATTCATATTTGATTGTGATTCTCTCTCTTCTTCTTCTTTCCCTCTTCGTCTATAACTTCTCCTTCTTCGTCTGAATTCTATCTTTTCTTCTCATACCGTCTTATTTCTTCATATTTTTTCTGTTTTTTTCATTATTGTCCTACATCAATTGGTATCAGAGCTAAAAAGTTCCAGAAAGTTTTATTCTAGTCCCAAATTTCTGAGAAAATACGTGAACAATGTCAATCGTGAACAAGGCTAATTGTGAAACAGTAGCAAGTGAACAGTACCATCTGCAGTACTGTCAGAATAAGCTCCTACCATCAACCCATTCCGTCTGACCAATGACTAGACACGATGTGCTGAAGATCCGACTAGATCCGTTTCTGTGGTCACATATGTTCTACTTTGATCCGGGAAAAAAAAACCAACATTGCTATGCCTTGGTGCATCTCTTGAGTTTTTCCTTGTCATACCAACTAGCTGGAGTCGAGTTCTTTTCCATCAGGAGAGAATGATGAGGGACAACAAACATATTTAGTATTTGTTTATTATTGTTATTATTAGTAGTAGTTTAGAGTAATAGTTACTAAACTATTTTAGGATAAGACTTAATTTAGTTATGGGTTGGTTATGAGTTGGTTTTATTTTTGTATAAATAGTGTAGTATGGTTTGTTTTAATTATTGGATGATATTGAAAATTCAGATTTGATTGAGATTCTCTCTCTCATTCTTCTTCTTCTTCTTTCCCTATTCATCTATAACTTCTCCTTTTTCGTCTGAATTCTATATTTTCTTCTCATACCGTCTTATTTCTTCATATTTTTTCATTTTTCATTATTGTCCTACATCAAAGATACAGTTGGATCAGCATCTGTTTAGTAAGATGTAGTGTTTGTTGGTCAACACTGCTTCACAACCCAAAAGAAGCAAGCTAGTTTTAGTTTTCTTAGGGTTTCGTGTCTCAACAGTGAACTAAGGCCAAGCTCTAAGCTCGTTGTTCTAGGGGTAAGGATGGAATATTTCTGGATTTTGACATATCAGATCTTGGAAATGGAGTGGTGAACTGGTGATATGCTCGATCTAAGAAACTACAAAGGAATGGATGCAGATAGTTGTTAATACGCAAGAATGGCATATTGACTTGGGGAGCACCGGAGACTACTAACTACTAGTTAAAACCGTATATAGACACTTAAGAATCAAAGTTGGATAGAAATACTGTGACTGCTAATCACAATACCTGAACACTGAGTGTGGCAAGATTAAAACCCTCAGGAGTAAAACCGTATCTCTTCCAGACACTAAAGAAGGCAGTGTGCGTGCGAATAGCAGGATTAATATCCCCAGCTAAAACCTTCCAAAAAAAAGATAATGATAAACTTCATATGTATTTAAATGAAATCTTCTAGCTACAAGGATCAAATACATATATCATGGTAATGCAAGAATACATAGAAAAAGGAAAGAAGATTAGAGAACCTGAAGTCCAGGCCAAAATGCCTGCAAACTATTGAACAGTGGCCAAACAATAGCAGCAGAATCCATATTTACCTCTACATACCTAAAAATACATGAAACTCAACATACAATTTGCAACAGATTAGAACCTAAATAAAGATGACTGCACATCAACTGATATGATTATAAGAAAATATAGCCACAAGCTTTTACCAAGGATCATTGTACAGGTAGTGCATGGCTGCCCTATAGGCTTCTTGGAAAATGAACAGATATTCTTCATCTCCAAATAATAAATATGCCTGAAATGGTATTACTAACACAGTGAGAAAGAATCACTCACTGGTCACTAATTTGAGACTACATACACAGATTCAACATTAAGAATGCATCTGCTGCTACATATACTGTTATCGCCATTCCAAATTTCAGACACTGCTCAAAACAGCTAAACATAAGCTTGCATCAAAGTTCTAACATTTAATGCGAGGCTGAAACCAGGCAGCCACCAACAATTGACTCATGCTCAATTTTGGGAAACTGAAGCCATGCCAATCGAAGGTCAAGATGAACTAAACACTACCACAACAGGATAGACTTCCTCCACAAAGAATAAGAAACATTAAAGGAAAACTCACACCAAGTAGGGAGGGTGTCTGTATAAAAGATAGAATATCCTGCAATAGAGTAAAACTGTGTCTAACACTAGCAATAAATTTGTCAACTAAGTCATGCACCGTGATGAAGTTGGAACTATCCCCCATCATCACAGTAAAATCCCTTTCTAATTTCTCATTAATATTATCTGACATTAATGTTACCTCCAAATTACTGATAAAGTACTAATGCAATCTTTGCCTACACCTGCATAGATGAGCAACTAACTCCTGTTTATTTGGCTTGTCAACCCAAGATAACACAGTATTGCAATCTACAGTCTTTAAAAGAGCCAAAACAAAAGACCTGAAAGGTAACTCATCTTACTAATACTCTCCGGTTTCATTGCTACCCAACATGATTAGAATTGCCCCGAAGAGCTAATAGGTCTTTTTATTAACTAAATCAAGGCCGCGAACATTCCAACCAACCTATCATTAAAATTACTTTTTTTTTTTTGACAATAATCATTAAAATTACTTAGTTTCTTGAATGACAATTAACTTCATCCTAAATGACAGTAATAATCCATATAACCTCAAAGGACACATCATTCCTAAGGAAGCATTCACCATAACTCAGAAAAAAAAAAGTGAGTTTGGCTATAGCTTTTTTGCAGCATAAAGATGTACTCTGTATCAACTGAAACTATATATTGAGCCAACGACTACACCAGAGTCCAGAAAAGTATATATGCATCATTAAATTGTGATCAAGAATAACTTCAGGGAGTAGTGACATCCAAATTCATATGTTGAACCTTCAGTAGATACTCATAGAAAGAATCAATACTTGTCCCTATTCCAGCATCCTGCAAAATTAAAGGAGCAAAATAATAGCAGTTTTCAAATAGGAAAAAAATAAGTTAATAAATAGAAGAAAGAAAAAAAAACTTCTATGGTAGTATTGTTTGAGCATTTAACTTTTGATTATCTTTAGTTTTATTTGTCCAAGGAATAAAACAAGGAAAGACTAAATATCATAGGAAACTACAAAATATGTTTATAGTATTTGGATCTAATAGAAAACTGTCATTGATGAATTTAATTTCAAAATCAAAAGAAAGCAGTCACAAACTTAACATTAGTTTTGTCCCACATTTTCTTTCAAACAAAAATGGCACAGAAACCTAACACGTGAATTACTGTACTATTGGTAGGCTTATGGCAATACGACCATATTAGGAAAGTTGGGAATCGGAGAGTGTCAATCTGAAGCTTTACCTTTTGGGGCTCAAAGAAGCCAATGGTTTACTATGTTTTACTTCTAACAAAGCTCAAATTCATTTTAAGCATTTATTGACAGAATAAGCCTTGCCAAATGCAATGTAATTTTCTTTCGTTACAAAGATGTACACTTGTGTCACCAAAGTTCCAATCCTCAAGCTCAAGCAAAATACCAAATTCAGATTGAAGTGTCAACCGTACTATTGTTATAACAAAAATTTCATGGGAGCATGTGTTGGAAAACAAACTACAGATAGATGCCTCAAAGAGTGAAATTCCTAATTATACCAACAGTCTCATTTTATGTTTCTATTTCGATCTAAACCACAAATTATAGAGTACGTGAAAATTTGACGTAAAAAGTTTAGAATGTTAACAAAATACTGAAGAATGATGGCTTCACCACAAGAAAATAAAATATGAGCAGAAAAAGTCTGACGAAGTATATGTCACATCAACTAAAATAAGAAGATAATCTACTTAATTAAAAGACAATTACCATGCATCCGTAGAAATATCCTAATATGAGAAGACTTTATGATAAATGCATTTTTTTCCCCTCTTTAGGAAATGTAGTTCACGTATATAAGGGTATTATACATGTTTTGAGATTTAAGTCAATGAAATGTTGAAAGATGATTGTGTTGAGAGAAATGCTACCTTCTGTGTCCATTCACCTGTAAAAACATTGATATGGGCCCCAACTAAGTTCAGCTTTGAAGGACTTGCCCACAATCCACGAACAGTATTCTTGGTCACCTGCTCAAAAACTGCATCACCATGAAGTAGACATTAAAACCAACTTCAATAATAATATTAAGAACAAAGACACCTTTAACAATAAATAGTAAGTGATTCTTCCAAACCTTTGTGATGTTCATGATACTTAAGAAACCAAGAAGGGGAAGGAAAAATGTGGGCACATCCAAAAGAAGTTTAAGGCACATTTCAAGTTTTCACGAAATATTAAGATTATACCCAGCAGGCTTTAAGAAACAAGAAAACCCACTTAACAATACAAATAGCTAAACCTATTAACATATGAAGTAGCAGAGTGACTTGGACGTTCAACTATCCAAGGAAATGAAGAAGCCTTGAGCTACAGACGAATATTATGCACTGGTAAGGAAAACACTCAAGAGTGAGCTTGTTTTATGAATTGTTGCTTCCAATTTACCCCATCTTGATTACTCTGTGGTGAACTTGCTCTCTTGGCTGAAATCATATGACCTCCATCGACATCTCTACCGCTTCATAAACCATCCTATTCCTCTCTCTCCATTCACCATAAATACAATGAGGAATAATTTTCCATGTATTTGCAAACAATAATTACCTAATTTTTATCAATTTTCCCACTCCCATTTATGCAAGAGAGATTCAACATTAAAAGTGAAATTATGAATAAATATACCTTTCAACCAACAAAAATTATTGAAAGA
>JAYMTJ010000454.1:0-10983 GCA_036897525.1 Pelargonium x hortorum | reverse complement strand
TTTTACGTAATTGCACAATCTATGCACGGAGACTGACTATCTCACTACACCGTGACCTAACAACCTAATGGAGGAAGTCGTCTCAGCCAAACACCTCACATGTCTCCAATCAGCATCCAGTAACTAGCTAAAATTCTGACAGCCCTGTGACCTTATCACCGAGTCGCGTCATTTGACCCTGGCCTCCCCTTGAAGTTCCTTTCGCTGCCTCCCCCTCTGCATTCGAGATATAAAGAGTCACTGTGCTCTATGTGCGTACATTCAAATCGGTCCTGTCGTTTCTTCTCGATTCCCGAGCCTCAAACCTTCGCAGAACCTTCCGCGAGGGTTTATCGGTGATCCCTGCACTCCTCTTCCTTCCGCTCTCTTCGTGTAAGCCCTCTCTCACTCTACGTATCTCTCTATCTATACATTTGATTTGATATTGAGCTGCTGCTCGGTACCTCACTGTGGCTTCTTGCTTTGTTTGTTCGATTGATGTGATTTCAGGCGATTTTTTAAATTGAAATCTGAGCGTTACTGTCAGTGACCCAAATGGCGATTTTGTTTGTTTTTCGAATGTGATTGAAATTGCCAATTAACTTGAGATTAGTCCAGAATGTTTGTTTCGTGGAATTTAACTATTATGGTGCATTATGGTACTGATTTCGGTGAAATGTGCCACTCAGTTGTTAAATTAGCTGGGACGAGCTTAGAAAAATTGATGTTATGGTGAATGATAGTTAATGGTTGCTGTTGATTAAAGGAGAAAGACCTTTCTCTATGAGAAAAATTGAAATTAGAGGATGAAAATTTGTAACCATTGATTGTGTTTGCGATTTTCATCTAGTTGTAATGTAATGTTAGAATTTAGATATATGCTCTACTGATACATTGTATATTTATTGCATGACTATCTTGTGGATTACTTTTTATTTTTTATTTTTCTGGAAATTATGAGTTTCAAAACCTGAAATTACGGCTTTACAGGTCGTGGTTGACCAGATTTGAGTAGAGATGGGCAGTCCAGCACCATTTTCAGATATTGGCAAAAGAGCCAAAGGTATTGTACAAAAACATTGGGTCTGTCTGTGTAATACTGTAACAGTTTAATAAAATTTTAGCATATATAAGTTGAAGATAAAAACTATGTTCATTGTGCATATTTCTTTGTTCTACTGTTACAATGTATCCTTTATGTGAGATGCTGGAAGATATTTTAAACAAGAGACTGCAATTCTGAACCCGTACATAGATAGCTATATTGGCAGGGTAAAATTTTCTTATTTGTCTAAGTGATTTTATATATAATGCCACTGTCGAAAAGGACCAGAATTAAGTCTCAAGTGATAAAGAATTTATCTATAATCCTAACAAATGTAATGTAGGACAGATGCATCTTTCTCTCATTTTTGGTCCAAAGGTGGGCTACATTCAGTGGAGTAACCTTATCCTTCCGACCAGATGTAGGCAGCATTTTGTACCAGCTTCTTTTTATTTTGTACTGAGTACTTTGCCAGTTGACCCACCGTACCACTATATACTGCGGTTGTTAATAACTGTGCTAGTTTGTGAATGATCGGGGCCTGAAATCAGTTCTAATTAATTGGAGAAAGTAGCGAAAATCGGTCAAGTTTTAGATCTTGATTTACAAAAGTATATATTTCGTTGCATATAAAACTATGCAAAGCTCATTGAAAACAATAATTTTTTGCAAATGGAATTCAAGTACCTTTGTTTTAAACTAACGTCTCATGATCCTTTGATGTTTATATATCTTTATTTTTTATCTTTCTACTGGAGGTGATATTTTTGTCCAGGGAATTATGTGGCAAAAAAGCCGTTTTAGAAATTTTCATGGATTTCCATCCATGCCACTTTAGTGTCTGAAACTTTTCATTCTCCTGAGCTCTATTAATTTTTTCTTGTTAGACATTTTAGTCAATTCAAGTATTTTGTTTTTGAATTATCAATTTCTGATTTCTTGTGGTTCATGGTTTTCTTTTCAATGCAGACCTTTTGACTAAAGACTACAACTTTGACCACAAGTTTACCTTGTCTGTTCCAAGCTCCACAGGGATGGTAATGTTTGGTTTATTTTTACGTTTTCTAATTTATCTTAAAGTATGTTCTTTTTCCAGTTTTGAATTTGACTGCTTTTATTGAGAGTACAGGTTTCTGCTTTACATTATTAACTTCATGTATCTGATTCTTACATAACATGGTTTTGATATATCTGTGCATTTTTGCTAGTTAATTTCTTTGCAATTCTGGTTACACATTTCTAGTCACTGATTATTTGGTTTTATTGGTCATTAATTTAATTGTCTCAATAGTCAATCTCTACAAGCCTCTGTGTGAAAACACTTGAACTTTAGCCGAAGATTAAAATCGAACATTCAACATTAGTACCAACAGATGTAAGCTATGATGATTTGGGGCATGGCTGCAACTGTGCTTATGGCTTTGGAAGAGAAGCATGAAATTAGTTTCCGATAATGCATATTTTCAGTAGCCTGTTCATGCATGCAAATATGTGTTACAGGCACATATATTCCTTTTTCAGTTTGTTGTCGTCATCATCATTTACTTTATGCTGCCTGTCACTTGGATCATGATAACATGCATTATTGGAATGATTGATAACATGCATTAACTTATGCTATTTTCAGTTATGCTTCGTTTCTCTTTTTCCTTTTCAGTTATGGAATTCGTTAATTTTCATTATGGATACATATTGTACTGTACCCATATTGGACACGTACGGGACACCGATATGGTAGCCTCCTCAACGCGTTCGTGCGTCAGAGCTTATTTACTATAACAAATGGGTGATTGTTTTGGTCACGTATCGCATAAACAAATATCATATTTTCAAGCACTTTTTTGATATCATTGGGTAACAGAAGAAACTTTAAAAGTAATAACTAAGATGTTCAGAGAACAGGTTCTCTCTAATTTCCTTTTGAGTTTTGCCACAACTCAATATCATTATATTAGTGGTGCGCGAATGGATGAAGCCTTAACGTCATGTGTTGTCCAATGGAGACATAAAATCCAATTTAGATCCTTATCTGTTTCAGCTTTCACAATATTATAGTTCCTCAATTTAGAGTAATTAACTTATTATTAAGAAGTAATGACACAGCCTAACTGAGAGTTGCTATTTTCACCGAAGAAAATTTCCAAGCAATCTTCTAATGGAATTCGTTAATTTATGCTCTTTCTACTAGGTTATGATGTTGTTTATTGTTCTTGTCACCCAACTTTAAATTTTTCATGACAGGGGCTTACGGCTACAGGTTTGAAGAGGGATCAAATATTTGTTGGAGATATAAGTACCTTGTACAAGAGTGGAAATACTGTCGTGGATGTGAAAGTTGATACATATTCCAATGTAAGAAGAGAAATTTTTGCTCTTATGGCCTCTTGTATTGGATCGTCTTTGTATTAGTTTGCGATTGAATGTGGACTTGCCTAATTTGTATTGTTTTGATAATGCTTGGCTACTGCGCCATTATTTGCAATTGTGGTTTATGTTTGTGCATGTGTCTCTTAACTATTGGGTTTTCATGAAAATTAATCTTGTGCAGGTATCCACAAAAGTAACAGTGACTGACATATTGCCATCTACTAAAGCAGCATTGAGCTTCAAAATACCTGATCACAAGTCTGGAAAGGTCAGTGTATAAATGCTTTTGGTCATTAAGAAGGGAGAATAAAATAAAAGAAATTCTACCTTCATTGATGTGGTAGACTTCACAGTTCTCAATGGAGTCTTAAATTGGCCACATAGTGGAAGCAATGATTTGGGGAACAGAATGTGGGGGGAATAATGTAGGTGTCTTGTGGCTCTTTATTCACCGCGCCCCCACCCCAAGCAAAAATCATGTTAGGCAGGTTCTTTGTGGTTATCAATATCATTAGTTTAAGAGAGTTATGAAAAGAAATGGTGGAAAGCTTAAAACAAATAGAAATGTGGTTACATCTAGATCAAAAGTGGCACATTGACCAGCAGCATACCTCTCAAATTTCACATTTGGTCCTGTTACCCCAATACCCATTGTGACTGCCGACTAGGTGGTGTGTACTTTGAGGCTATATTTTTTGTAATTGACAACTATTGTAAGTTGCAACAGCTCTAGTAACAAAACTGCATGGAAGTAATGCGTAAAGACTTCTTTAAAGCAGCAAGAATATGATCAATTTCGTGACTTATTTAGAGTTGGTGGCTCGTAATAGTAGATATTATGAGTTAACATATATATCAGGAGTATTGTTAATATGACTAGTTCTTTGTATTGTACCTCAGTTGGATGTGCAGTACATTCATCCCCATGCAGCCTTTGATTCCAGTATTGGCTTGAATCCTACTCCTCTATTGGATCTTTCAGCAGCGATTGGCGGCAAGGAAATCAGTTTGGGTGGAGAAGTTGGATTTGATACTGCTTCAGCTGCATTCACCAAGTATAATGTTGGTATTGGATTGAACAAACCAGATTTCTCTGCTGCACTAGTGCTGTAAGTTTTACTAAAATCTTATGTTCTTTGGCCTTTTGTGTCTATGTATGTCTGGTTTAATTATACTCTGTGCTATTAACAAGATATTAGAATATTGTGGAGCGTTTTGGATTTGAAGTTAGGTAATAAGGAGTGTTCTTTGGAGTCCATTATGTTTCTGTGTAGTTCTATATTTCAAATGAATTTTAATTTTGGATTAACTGCATGGCATATATTTATCCCAGAGAATAATACAGTAGGTACAGCTAGTCTGTAAAAAGCCAACACTACTGTAGAATTTGGATAGGTTCGATCTGTTATTCATGTGTCCCACAAAAATTTACTAAGTTGGTCTAGTTTGAAAGGATAAAAAGTGTGTTTAGGCATTTTTTTTCTTTATTATTTACTGGTGTCCATCGTGATTTGGTGTTCAGTTAATTGGCAATACAAGTGTCCATGAACTTGACATGGCATAAAATTAAATTCCGTGTTTACTTCTTAAATTTCTTATGCTTTTCTGTTTAAATGACTATAAACTACCTTTTGGTGGTGAAGCTATATTTTGAACTTACTATTTGATGCTTAGTAATATATTCTCTCAATAACAGTATGTGGATCTTCATATTACTTCAAAAGGTTTCAAAGTTCCTTGGGTCTTTCAAGGTGTTTTTTTAAAATTATTTTATCTTGTTAGTCTTATGAAGTCACTGGATTTTTAGGAAACATTATTGAAGAAACTTTATAATGACTATAAATGCAATTTGAGCAGAACCAAAGCAAGGGTTTACTTGTCAAAGTCCACTAGAATTTCTTGGATACATGCTTCTTTGTCACACTAGTAATCCAAGGAAGTACTCGTAAATGTATTTCAGCTGACAGAAATCTTTTTTTATTCCCTTAATTATCCTTATGCTTACCGCAAGAAAGCAAGCTTAAGTCTGCTTCTGTAAGGCTATCATGATTAACCTCATTACTTCTAATGAATATATTTGACACAATTATTTAGAGCGACTTGAAGTGGAGCAAATTATCAAAATATGATTAAAATTTTATAATAAATTTATATGTAGTTACATATATCTGCTCTTCTCTAAGTAAGCACTTTGATCAGTTTATGTATCGTTTACCTCAGTAATTAGGCTTCTAGTTTGAAGTTCAAGTCATGATAGTTTATGAGGTAATGGCGTTTCATGTTTGTTGGATGATTCATGTACGAGAATTCAGGATTTTAGAATCCTGCAGGCAAAAATGGGTGGGATGGGAAGGGGGGTTACTAGTTAGTTATCCTGATATGTTTGGTGTCTAATTTGATGTGTTGGATCACGGATGAATGCTATAGGGATGGGAAACATATACTCACTCCATCCCAAAGTGAGTGTTCACTTTCGTTAAAAATTGTTCCAGAAAGAGTGCCCACTTTTCTTTTTTTTTTGTTAGTTAGTTAGTTATTCATGAACACGTTACTTAGAACCCCTGAAGTATGTTACAACAGCACATGGTGTGGTATGAGGAAGAAAGTTCAACCCTAATTAGCTTATCCTTGATGGGTAAGTGGACACTCATTTTCGGAAAGTGGCATTCTCAAGCCGTGGTGGAGACCCAAGTTTAGAATATGGTTTTCTGTTGATTGTCAGTTACCGATTTGGTTGTTTAAGGTTTCAGGGGTAATAAATCCAGAGTTGGATATGTATTTATTGTTGTATAAAGGAATTTTGGTTTATGTTTGGAGTAACAACTATATTGGGTATAGTATTGGTAGCTTTTGGGGTTGAACCTAATGGAAAATTTATGGGTAAGGTTGATTTGGTGGCTATTAGGAGTAACAGTTAAGTTTTTAGATTACTAATTGGAAGCTAGGATGTATATATAAGCTAAGGGCTATCAATAAGGGGTGAGAAGTACTATTATGGCTAAGGGTAAGGGGTAAGAATTAGGCATTAATAATTATTTGTTAATCCCTCATTAATGCCTGTAATTTTTACCCCTTACCCTTAACCATAATAGTACTTATAACTTTTTTTAATGCATGGTAACTCAAACTTTCAAATATTTTCTATCTTACAAGTAAAAGCATGTAGTGTGTTCTATGAAACCTTACTATAAGTTCTATCCTGTTCTGGATTGGCCATTTTCAAATATTCCCTATCTTACAAATAAAAGCTTGTAGTTTGTTCTATGAAATCTTACTATGTAGTCTTATCCTGGGATTTGATGAACATAGTTTACCATATAGGTTAGGAATGTGGAATCAGATCTATGAGTCATCTATGGTCAAAGGTTGTTATATCTTGCCATCCTAATATACACCAATGGCAAATGGGATCATTTAGCCAGGACTTTTTCAAGAATTTTAAAAGCTATCTTTGTACTGTCTGTGTTATATCGCAAATGGGATCATCATTTAGCTAATGAAGACTTTTTTAATGATTTTAAAAGCTATATTGGTATTATGCTGGGAGTATTGGACACATTACATATGAATCTTATTGGTTGTAGTAGCCTATTAGGCATGAAGGGAACGTAAATGATTCTGCACACATTATTTTGATACCCTGCTTGCCAGTTAAGGTTGACATATTTTATTTTTTATTATATGGTAAAATCGTTGTGCACCGGATTGTTATCTTTTGAGAGTCAACCCATAACCTAATTTTATTATTGTTTTAAACTAATAATTGAATGAAATTATAGTTTACAGTGCATTTCCAGGTCTTGAAATAATGGTTTGCTTCTTTACATCCATGTGTTGGTCTAAAACTAAGTATGTGTTTGTAGGATGGACAAAGGTCAGACAGTGAAAGCATCTTACATTCATTCAGTTGATCCCGTTAAAGGAACTACAGTAGCTGCGGAAATGACTCATAGGTTCTCAAATTATGAGAACAGTTTTACCATTGGAAGCTCTCATGCAGTGGATCCATTGACTTTGTTGAAGACTCGGTTCTCTAACAATGGGAGGGTTGCAATGTTATGCCAGCACGAATGGAGGCCAAAGTCGTTGATTACCTTTTCGGCAGAGTACGAGTCAAAGATTAATGATTCAGTTCCCAAGTTTGGTCTTGCTATTGCTCTCAAACCTTGAGGTGGGTAAACTGCATCTCTTGTTTAAAGATTTAGCATTTTGACATGTTTTCATTGCGATTTTTTCCCAAACCCTAAGTGGGGGTAAAGTTTCACTCATATTTTTGAGTGGTTGTATTAATGGATGTGATTTGGATTACTGCTTGGGAGATGAAACCCAGTTTTGAAATATTTCACATTACACTGTGACAAGAGTTTCAACGTGTCATTGGTGATTCTTCAAATAATTTTGCACTCAGTATTGAGCATATAGTTCTAACCTGATATATTTTACTTTCTTATACTCCTGTTTCTGTAGCATTTTTGTTTCAAAATAAGTGTTCTAATTTTTTTTTTTTTTAATGAAATTAGTTATGCATGAGTTACTAATATTTTGATTTTTAAATTAAGTGTTTGTTATGCATTAACTACACTCAGTATTCCTATAATAAGTACTCTTAAATCAATAGGGTTATAACTTATAAGAGAGATTATCCACCATTAATTTCGTAATTTCTCCTGAAAGAAAAATCAAGACACTTGTTTAAAGACGAAGCGAGTATTTTGTTTCCTCAACGATACATTCCTATTTATATTTGTCTGATGATGCGCTATGCCTCTACTTCAACTGACTGAATGATTATTTTTTTGAAAATTTATGTATAATTTTTTTTTGTTCATTCTTATTCTTAATTGAGTAAATTTTGCTATTATGATTTTTTTTTTGAAAGAAATGAACTGTTTTCTAATAATTTGTTTGAATTAATTGATCTTGTTTTCTATTAGGTGTGAATTCTCATTCAAATTCATTTTTACCCACCCAAATAAATTTGTGGAAGCAGAGCGATTCGTTCGGATTGATGATTTTAAATGAGACGACATTTTTTTGCAACCGATATAAATTATATTGGCCAACTAATACACATATTACTAAAAAAAAATTAAAATTTCAACATCACTATCGAAACGGTGCTTCAAATTTCTATTTGACATTGCCAACAAAACGAGGAAAGAAGAAATCATATTTACAGATGGTTTATAGAAATCTCGTAGTTCCATGATTACGAGAAGTAGTAACTAAATGATATGAACCGAATTTCCTCAAAATAATAATAACAATATAATTTTTTAATATCAACACTTGTCCAACAAGTATCACAGCCAGATCTGCCCAAAGCAGAAGGAAGAGGAGCCATATGATGGTGGTTATTATGAATAATAAATCTTAGGAGTAAAAATAATCACCTCTAATTCTAGAAAATAAGCTTTGAACCCAAAAGCTGAAAAACAAGACTTTTTGTTATCATTTGTTATTCCTGAACCCTATCTGAAGTGGTTATAGGTTGAACTCACGAAAGATTAGAGTTGATTGTTTGTGTTTGAGTTTGAGTACCAAAGGATATTTTGAGTTCAAGGTAAATTTTTTTTGCCACAAATCGGAACCAAAGTATTTGCAAGTTTTAAATCATGTTTCAAGTTTAAATTACAAAATGTCTAGATTTGTTTAATCTGAAAGTTGATATGGTCGATTTCATGGAAATAGAATCACAATAAAATTTTATATACTTGCCGGTCCAAATTGCTTGCTCGAGGAACAACAAAAAGTCAAGACTAGCTTAGGATTTTTTTTTATTAGCGAATAATACATTTTACCGAGCCCAAGTGGGAAACAAAGTACATGCAGCCAAGAAAAAAAAATTAAACTTTGAACCTATACACTAATAAGTTAGGCATTGACACTAGGATGAGGCTTCCATGCTAAAATAGAGCATCCTGCTGGGGCGGATTGAATCTTGAATTTTAGTGCAATTGGTCATGAATTCACCTTTGCAAAAAATGAGTCAACAAATGCGGCACAAATATTCGCCTTGGAAAACGAAGTCCACGGTCTACTAGAAAGCAGAATGTCGATGGAGGGGATGTGACAGAGCTGCTAATAGTCGAGAGTGGCCATGTCTCCTAGATGGTGCTCCTTAGCTCCATTACAATTTAATCTTAGCTTAGGAGTTATAGTGTATCTCCTTCTCTTACTGTTCATTGTGTAACGATCTTATTTGTCTATAAATTTATTATACAGTTAAGTATGAAAAATGTTGCTATTTCGACTAGTTTTTTTATCTATATCTAGAATTCACAACATGATATTCGTGTATGCTCTTGTCTGACCAATTCTTGTTTGGAAAAAACTAAAATGATAACTTTTTGTTGCACAAAAATTATGATTACACAAATATGAGATGGTTTGAGCAAATGAAACTCTCCTCTATTTATACTACAATGCTCAAAAAACGGATGACTAGGATCTAAAGTTCAACCACTAAGAGTGACGCAGTTGGTTAAGCCAGCTGTGTAAGTGAGGTGAGGTCTTGGGATCGATCCTCACTCCACTCATTTTTGGTGGTGGTGGTGTAGGAGACTACTTTGGTGCGGTCAGATCGCCAGAGACGAAGTCTCTACCTTGAACACTATTGGTCCCGTGCACAAAGTGGAAAGTTCATGACTACGATTTATGGTTGAGATTGATTCTTTAGACTATTATATACACTAGAATATCACATAGAAAAATCTATTAGTTATAGAACAGTCATAAAGTTCCTTAAGTGGAGTTTGGAGATATCCCCAAACGGGGTGAGGGTGGGGGCACATTATTCATTCCCCGCCCCCATCCCTATCTCTTTTTTTTCCCATCCCCGCTTCATTCGTCACCGGGAAATAATCTCCGCCCCAAAGTATTAGGATGACGTAATAATACATATACGTTAACATATATAGTATACAACTACATATAATATATATATAAAAACTTGAGAGCGGAGAAAATCGGGCAGGGGAATGGTCTTCCCATCCTCCTCCCCATTTAGAGAGTGGGGAAAATGTTGTCCCCATCCCTGCCCCATTCCCCTAACCAAATTCCACATCCCCATCCCCGTCGGGTTCGGGTACAATTGCCTTCTCTATAGTCCAACTCAACAAATGGTACCTGTCAAATGGTTTACAGTTTTTTGTTATCAGCGAGAAAACAAACACCGAGTCTCAAATATGAGATTTCGATGGCCTAGTGAAATCAACGATATGTTCTACTGAATGTTCCCGAAGAGCTCATCCATTTGTCCGTCATTATACAGTAGTAGAAAATGAATTAGGTGCTACACCAATATCTCCTCAGGCATATACATGCGCCTAATAATTTTTGGTTGAGTAATAATTTTGAACTATATTGACCACCATATGAATGAAGTTCATCCTTTTGATTTTGGAAAATGAAAACCAAATTTGGACTAACAAATGAATGTTCTTCAAAGTTTTATTTTCACATAGAAATTATCAACTCGATTGACATGAACCAAAAACATACTTCAAGCAGATAGGATGCCATTTTCACTTGAAAATTAAAAATAGTGTCCCCAAACATTTCCACCCAACGACGTCGTTTTATATTATATT
>JAYMTJ010000453.1:0-10985 GCA_036897525.1 Pelargonium x hortorum | reverse complement strand
TTTCCATTAATTATTAAAACAAAAATACAAAAAATGTGTTCAATTATACTTCTGCTTTGAATATTTTTGTTATCCAATTATATTTCCTTATCAAGTATTTCACTGTTTCAAAATCACTGTTATATCCTAATGAGTATGGTTGTGAGATGCTAACTAACTAGTTATAAAAATATTATTTACAATTCATTAATAACTAACTTAGTTAAAAAAGAAAATATTAAAAGTTGTTTGATGTACTTTTTTTCTTTTGTTAATTTGGAAAGAGATGTGGTGGTTAGTGTTAAACACAAAAATATATATGTGCAAAACTTTTATAACTAGCATTACTTGGTTAACAAAATAGCCCTCCTTAATCACTTCTTAATGTCCTCAATTATCACCACCCTTATGAATGTAACCATCATCCCTTCACCTTGCACATCAAGGCCGCAACCATCCTTATCAATTAGTTTGGACTACATAATATAAAATCCTATAACATGTGAGGAAGCCGTGGAAGCATCTCGGAGAGGCGGCGATCTATGGAGGTATTCAGCATAGTGAGAATCTTGAAATTGTCCTACTAAGATAGGGAGCTTTGAAAACATCTCGAACATGTGAAGAGCTTTGGAGATGTCTTCAAGTGTCCTTAGAGGTCTAGTAGCTCTTTTTAAGAGTTTTGAAGGTCTCTTTTGGAGACTAAGAATGGATGAGAGATGTGGAATTCTCATTGGGTCTTAGAGTTATCTTGTGGAGAATAGGTGAAGAACTCTCAGCTGTTCTAGAAGTCTCTTGTGAGAGACTAGGTTCGACGAAGAGGTAAAAGACTCTTCTTCGTGCTTTGGAGGCATCTTATATAGAGTATGTATGATAGAGATATAGGAAGTTTTTTTTATGCCTTGGAACTCCTCTCAGAGGAAAAGGTTCCTATTGGAGGTGATGTCTCCTTTTCGGAGAAATGACTCTTACTCACGAAGTGCTCTTCTTGAAGAACACGTACCTTGGTGAAGACCGTGAAGAGGTATAAAGCTCATTTCTGAGTCTTGGAGAAGTGGGAAGAACTACAGTGGCCTTAAAGTGCATGGGCAAGCAAGTGAGGACATGATAGACACGTAAGTAGACAACGGGGATGTAGTTGGCGAGGACACTAATTTGTGGATAAGTGAAAAATGGAAACGCAATCAACAAGAATGTGGTCATCGAGGGCGCAATTGAATCTTAATTGTATACGGTAAATCCATTTTACTTGAGTAATATAAAACTTTAAAATATTGTGTAAAATTATCTATTGTAATAAGACGTGCACTAATAATACACACAAAAAAAGGAACAACTAAGTAAAACCGAAAAGTTTTACTTCGTTGACGAACTTTTTTTTTCTACAAATAATATGTATTCAACATTTTCACTAATATAAAATATAAATTTAGGAATTGGGATTCTTTGCAATTTCCCTAGGGTGGAAAGGCTTTTTTCATGTACCAAGAAAAAGTAACTTTTTTTTTTTTTTCCTTTGTTGTTTCAGCGTACGTTGATTGAAAAAGCGTAATCATTTTACCACTTATGGGACCATTCTTCCTAAGAACCTCTCCTACTTCTGGCCTGTCATAGTACAATTATTGCATCTCTTTACTACTTTCACTTTCTTTTCAGTTTTTCCACTTCACATGCCTAGATAACAAATTAACCGAATCTTCGAATTATTGTCCTCTACAAATAACATTATTTTTTCCCCCAGCTAACAGTGAATTTATCCAAATTAAGAATATGGTAATTTCAACTATCATGGACCTAACAATAACATGGGTTGCTACATAAGACGTGTGTGCACTGTACTGTCTGTTCATGTGCACATACGTACCCAGCCTTGGACGGGTTCAGAACCAGCTCAACATGTGCCAAATAAAACTGCAAAATTTCTAAATTTGCTTGTATACATTGATTTCAATATGTAAAGAAATACAAAACAATGCAAATAATGGAATAGCAATGCGTGTCTCGAAGCTAATATCATAGGCTCACGTATATTTTATAGACGAAAAAGCTTATTATCTTGGAAGTCCCGAATAAAGATGAAAGGAAAAAACTCGCAACCTCACTTACGCAGACAAACTTCTTGAGGCAATCTCAAAGACATTTTCTGACAATCCGTTTACTGACATAATCATTTCCAGTTGAGCCTGTAATATACACCAGACAAATTTTCATCAGTTTTACAACAATTACACAAATCAGGGAAATTAGCAGTTGGTTTACTACCTTGGCAAGGCTTTGACGGGTTGCATCATAACGCCTCCATCTTGAGAACGCTGACACCATACGGGAAGCTACCTGTAATCCAGTAATTGTAAGAAGAAAATCTCACAATTCAATCCAACTTAACGATACAGAATGTTCATTTCTAAACAGACCTGAGGATTTAGTTTGTCTAACTGAACCACCAAATCTCCTAAGAACTTGTAGCCAGATCCATCCTCTGCATGGAAATTCACAGGAGAGCCACAGAATCCTCCAATGAGGGAGTACACCTATTTCACCAACAGGCACCATATTCAGCACACTTGAAATAATTATTTAAAAAGAAGAGGGATACACAATAAGGTATATGGACATGGTAAACAAAAAGATCATTCATTACCTTGTTTGGATTTCGCAGGTCAAATGCTGGATGGTTTAAGAGCTTCTTCACATTCTCAACATTACCAGGAATGTCAGATGTGGCTTGTAGAGCGAACCATTTATTCACCACCTGATATAAGAGAGGCACTTAAATTAAATCACTGAAAGATAATTTGTGGGTGGCAATTAGAGAATACAGCAATTCCCATAAACACTATACATAGGAAAAGAATCTCAATATACACAGGGACCAATACCAATATGCATATACCAAGGTGAAATAACCAATTCATTGTGTTAATGGCAATTTGAATGATAATTAAAATATGTTTTGAGGTGGAAAACTTGAAATGCTATCTTGAACAACAGTTCAGACATAATTAACAGAAATTAACCCAGCTGAATTTCATTGTAACCCGTTATGTACATCCTCATGACAACTTTGCCCCCGGTAACTTCAAAAAAATGGTTAAAACAAAATTTACTGCAGCATTTTCTTCTTTATTTAACCTCAACCAGGCACTGCACTGAAACTCCATTTTTATAGGAACAAATCTCAACCCCAACATCCTTGGAAGCAAACAGATATAGAGCAGATGAAAACGTAAAAGAAATTAAGAGATGTTGATTTTAAAGGTTTACCAAATAGTCATTGTTCCACTTGCTATAGAAGTCAGCCAGAACATCATCACGCATTTTACCAGGGTTTTGAGCAATTGCAGCCAAAGCTGCAAATTGTTCAGTCATATTCTTAGCAGTGTTATACTCATGCAAGGCAAGTTTGGTACACTCTGGATCTTCAAGGGAGGCAAGATATCCTGCACAGTAAAAAACATGGATATAGTTAATCGACTGAACTTATACAATATTGCAAATATAACATTTCATACAATACAGACCAAGAGCAGTATTCTTAAGAGCCCGCCTGGCCATATTAGAGTGATCAAACACATATTCTTCTAAGCTCCTATTGTTTTCAACCTACATTGATAAAAAGAGGAAGTGAATTCCATAAGGGGAATGGATCGACGAAAAAGTAGAAAACAGAAAACACTAGTTGCTGTTAAAGTTGAAGATAGTATACAGTGTTGAGAAACTCTGCTTTCAGTTCATGGGCAAGCTGCTTCCTGATGAACGACCGCACTGCATGAACTGCATCAGGATCTGCTACTTCCATCATGTCCATTATCTCACCTTCACCAGGCAGAGTTACTGCCATTGCAATAAATTCCTGTAAAACAGAGCAATTAACGACTGATTGGTTCAATCATCTGCTCTTCCGAGAAATAATCCTAAATCCAATGACAGTTTTTGACTTACCTTATCCAACCTTGAGTCAGTTAGTATGCTTCTCAACCCATGCACAAATTTTGGGTTGACAACCAATGGTTTGTTCAGTTGAAAATCAGCCACTAAGCTTAGCATCAACTTTCTTGCCAGCACCTGTCCAGCCTCCCAACTAAAACACAGAAATAACAGTCAAAAACTTCCCCTTAGTTGTTTGACCAGAATAAAAGATACTGCTTGGAGAAATACAAACCGGTTGAATTCGTCTGAATCATGAGCGAGGAGGAAAAACAAATCGCTGTCAATGAGATCAGATTCAAGACGAATAGGAGCACTATAGCCCCTCAACAGAGAGGGAACTGGCCGCTCAGGTATATCAGAGAACACAAATTCCTCTTCACCCTACATCATATATCAACAAATTAGTATAAACACAGAAACTACTAGTGTGCAAACTCCTTTTCATTATTTATTGGAAGACAGACACCTTTTCAATTTCTAAACCTGCTGATAAGAATATTAAATCCATTCAACAGAATCAGTCCATAACCCACCATCAAGTCAGCTGAGACATTAAATAACGGAGGAGGTCATTCAGGTGATGTGTGGATGCCAAGTCAAGTCAGCAGAAGGACCTAGGAGAATTGAATTGAAGTCTTGGAAATAAATTCTACTAGAGGGGAAAAAATGACTTCTTTAGCTTCTACATTTTCTTCTAATTGGTCTTCATCTCAAGAGAAGGCTTTCTTTCTAAATTCTTCTATTGAGCCAAGATAGAGAGAAAAGGAAAGGGCTAGGTAAATGGATAAGGATCAGAAGGGGTCTCAAGAGAAGGCTTTCCTTCTAAATTCTTCTTTTGAGTCCAGATAGACAGCAAAGAAAAGGGCTAGGTAAACGGGTGAGGATCAGCAAGGGTAGGAATCTTAAGCGAGCAAGGGGTAATATAATGAGGTAAATAGGTAAAGCAAGTCACTTTCACTGAGGGTTTAGAACCCTATATATACATGTAAAAAAATCGCCAATATTAATACACACGGCGTATCAAATGGAAACACTACACCTACAATAGTACTCCCTCTGTCCCAAAATAATTGTTCACTTTCCATTTTTTTGTGAAGATTAAGATGAGTTAGAGATAAGTTTTTTCCTTCATACCCTTGGGCCTCATATGCTTTTGTTCTAACAAACTCAAGGAGTTCTAACCAACTTATTTTAAGGATATTGTTGGTAATACATGCATAACTAACTAATCCAATAGAAAATGGACAATTAATTGTGGACAATTTTTTTCTATATAGAGAAAGTGAACAATTATTTGGGATAGAGATAGTATTTTAAGATATAAGCCAAATTTGAATATAATATTGTATAACTTAGCCTTTGGGATAAGTTAATAAACATTTCTATAAGAATGTGGTAGTAAAATTACACCTCGACAATTACCAAAATTACTAATGTTCAATGCAGAAGCCACACCCATACCTGACGGGAATCACTCATATCAGGAAGGCAAAGACGTGGATGTTGAGAAAACATAGATTCACTTTGAGTAGGGAACTCACCTTTGTGACTCGAAGAATAGTAGTATAGACTGGCTCATCATTACTTGCAACGGACTGCAATATCCCATTATGACACACAGAAGACAGTGCCATATCCTTGCCACCCGAATCCAACAGACCTACAGCGACAGCAATGAACATGGGCTCCTTAACTGGCTGCCCAGAAGTTGGTGGCACCTCCTGACTGTTCAGCCCCCACCAAATATAACTTTCAGTGATGTAAACAATCAAAAGAAGATTGTGAATAATACAACAAAATAATTGACATTCATACCTAAATTTCAAAGAAAATGTACGACTTTCAGCATTGTAGCACGAAACAACTTTTACTGAAGGTGTCCCAGACTGCGAGTACCTGTATTTTCGTTACAAAGAAATCCTTCAGCATCTAGACTATCAAATGGAAACTTGGAAGAAAAGAAGACTGATGCATACCATAGTAAGAAATTAGCAAAATCTGCATCATTTGCATCTCGCACGGCAGCAAAGAAATCTTCACAGGTTACAGCTTGCCCATCATGTCTCTTAAAATAAAGATCCATGCCCTGAAAAGCAGAGAAATTGTTTCAACTGACTTTCCAAAGAAGATCTCGCAATAATATTTTCAACATATAAATAGCAGTTTCTGTCTGACATCTTTGCAAATATTACCTTTCTAAAACCTTGACTTCCGAGTAAGGTTTTGTACATCCTGACAACTTCAGCTCCCTGATCAGAATAAACATTGGAATAACTCGTAATGAACAGATAATAATTCTGTGCTGGAGAGAGAGAGAGAGAGAGATGTATCCAACCTTTCTATAAACCTGCAAGACAGAAAATGAGTCAACCAAAAACATGAATTAATATTTCTGTTAGAGAAGAATCTAGAAAATGGAGATATAGGACACAAAGATTAGTAGCTCAACCCTACCGTCACTGCAAGTTGGCATTGGTGAGTTTCCCAAATCAGAATCATGTCCCACATCAATGTACATGAAATCAAAATAACTCAAAATTAAAGGTAAATGATGATATACAAGGCAAGTAACAAATTTATGCACGCGAACTCAAATTCTCAAATGACATAAACTTGCCTGTGTAGAAGTTGTCCATCTGTCCAAAAGGAAATAAGGGAATAAAATTAACTCATGGAAATATATAGTTAAGAAACTTCAGCTGACATATATCAAGGGGGCATTCCAACCTTGATGTAAGAATGTGGTCGTACAGGATGAGCCATTGGACCAGCATCCTGAAAAATTAAGAGTCATTATTAGCACATGAATGCAATTTGTTGGTAGAAAACCAACTTGTTAACTCTCAATAAAATACAAAATAATGATAGTTACACAATAGTTAACATGTCACAACAAAAGTATAACTTCAACAGCCAATCGAAAGAGTACTGGAACATAATACTAGTAGTAATCAAAGAAACCTGTGGAAATTGATGGTTCCTCAGCCTTGAAACATCAGCAATCCTCTTCACAGTACGGCTTCCCATGTCTGATGAAAATTCCTGAAATTATGAAGGATTTATTAGATATAAAAACTCAACAAAAGGAAATTTTATTTAGAGGTGGCAACCAAGTCACAGTAGGACAAAAGGTGAACAGAGTTCATGCCTGATCACGAAAGACGGTCAGACCTTCCTTTAGGCTGAGCTGGAACCAGTCACGACATGTCACTCTGCAAATATTTTAGCTAATACTTAATTTGAGATTTCAACATTACATTTAAAGCAAAAATAGAAACCACGTGACATTTACAACCATCTTAATGAAATCCAACTACAGACTAACACATAATAATCAAATAATACGGAAAGATGGAAATGAATAAGATGAGCAAGTGAACGAAGATGATTAAAAATGGATAACTTAGGCATGCTGGTCATATATCACAGAATGAGAAGTTAGGATGGGATATGAACGAACCTATTGCCAGTCCAGTTGTGGAAATACTGCATGATAGACAGTAAATGAAACCAAGTGATTAATACATATATTCATTCAAACTACTGAAGTCAGGAAATTTTCTCCTTTATTTAATTGATATTAATAACAAACCTCATGGCCAATAACCCCCAATATCGCGGCATAATCTGCATCGGAAGCAGTTTGTGGAGACGCCAAGACAAGTTTGGAATTGAAAATCTGCTCAGCAGATAGCCACACTTTCAAACAATAGGACAGGACATATATACCAATAATCATGAGACCAAGATGTTTAGTGCACGTACATTCAAACTCTTGTTCTCCATGGCTCCCCTAATAATCAACATGGAGGAATAATTATTAGTAATTTAGAAGAGATGGGATGTTTAAAGGACATTTGTAACCAGAAATTTAACATAAACATCATAATTGAACAGTTATAATCAATATAATATCCACTAGAAAATAGCCACTCACATGTTGAAATCTGGAACAGCCACAATATTGAAGAGATCCAAGTCATACTCAAGGCCAAAAACCTGTTTGCATGTGCATATGATTGCAGATAAATATTCAAAATAAAAATCAGCAGTATAAATTTGAAAAACCAATCAAATTTTCAGGATAAAATTGAGAGACTAACATCCTCATCCCATTTCATAGCCGCTTTAAGTGAGTACATGGCATGAGCAGTCTTGGGCAGGTCTTCTGCTGGGGTCCAGATCCTTAGAGCGACCTTTCGACCAGAGCAGGTAATGAAAGTGTCATCTCTGCTCTCCAACTTACCAGCAACCAAGGCAAACAAGTAGCAAGGTTTCACAAAGGGATCTTGCCAAAGGGCATAGTGCCTTCCACCCTGCAACGGAGCAAATAATGAATGGTAATATAGAATTGATGTGAAATTCTGTTTTCCAATTTGATAATTTAAGAATGAACTTCACCTTGAGGTCTCCTTGCTCTATGAGATTTCCATTAGACAACAAGACTGGGTATGATGACTTATCAGCTTCAATGCGGCATGTGTATTTTGCCATTATATCAGGGCGGTCCTGTTTGCCAACCAAATGCATCATTAGAAGGATCAAATATTACTTTACAGTATGGATCAGTAAAATCACTATATATCACAGATTAAAACCTGATAAAAAGTGATTTTCCGGAAACCCTCTGCTTCACATTGTGTGCAGAAATTGCCAGATGACTTGTAGAGTCCCTACAACATATGAAATTTGGGTTTATGGTAAGAGCATGTATGACGCACATATCCTGTGTATGAACAACTTATTGGACAAGAGAAAGGCACGCTTCACCTCCAGTGATGTATTTTTCTGAGGCTGTATCTCTGTTTCAATTTCTAAGGTAAATCTGACACTCGGAGGAGACGAGAGAGTCAGATGGTGTGAGTCCACTTGGTACTCCTCCTTCTATATTGTGAGAGTACACAAAACATAATTAGAAAATGGTAGACCATAACAATCCATCAGACAACCCCCGAACTCAAATAGATTAATGCACATTGAAAATCCTGGACAGACCACATATAAGTAGTTGTCCATTGTACATTCTTTGACATTGAGAATGTAAAGGACAATCTGAAGAGGAATGATGCCATAGCCTCTGTTTTAGATAGGGTATGAAAAAAACATACCTTTAGTTCCGTGCCATTGACCTTAACTGAAAGTAGCTTCATATCTTGTCCATCCATAACCAGTGTGGAGGAAGAGCCTGTTTAGAAGATCAATTAATAAAATGGGAAATAGCATGGTGATAAAATGAAAAATTACCTAATCTAACATAATTAAAAAATAACATGTTGATTATATGAATAGTTAATTAAACTAGCATGAATTCTTACACATACAAACTAAAGAACAATGCCAGAGCAAATTTTGTGAGTTTGGCCTCGTCCAAACAGATTTTTGCAAATGACTAGGAAACTTTATAGCAAGGTAACAAATCAACCAATAATGTTGTTTTATAGCTATAGCAAAGTGGTCACTATTCTACCTTCAACTCTGGGGAACACTGTTATTTTTGAACTAACAACTGTCTTCTCTTCTCCCAGCACAAATTTCAAATCAACCTGAAATGAAAGTTACATATGTAAACAATAACAGAAAACAACACTACAACTTTCTGAATTCTACATAAAAAATAACATAATTTTAAATATATATCTATACCATATCGAAGTAGTAATCGGGCAACTTGTAATCCTTCAAGAAAATTTCTTTTGGCGTATCCATTTTAGATTCTTCGACTTCCTTTAAGGATTCTGAGGCAACCGAACAAATAAGCCTCCTGTTACTTTGCGGAGCCCTCTAAATAAATTCCAGTAGTTCACACAATCAACAACATTAATGAAAAGGAACTAAATTGTGATATCGGATAATACCACATCACAGTATACAAATATCAGTTTGAGCAAGTTGAATTTGCAAATGAGCAATTACACATTCAAAATCAAATTAGGAAACTTACTTGTGAAAAAGTATATGGAAAACTATATTTCCTTCGACTTGCAACCTAAAAACACCATGATATGGTAAGTTGGAATTTAGAATGCACAAATACAGCATCAAAACAGCGTAACAGATTCAACTACAGAAAAGGAAAAGAAGTACAGACCTCTGAACTAAGAGGATGCCTGTATCTGCAGATACTTCTTGCAGCAGGACGCTGCCAAGAGAAGAGATTGTAAAAATTGATGCCAGAGTACCTAATGAAAGTTTGCTTTTCACCAACACCAGCTAAAACTAACTTAAATGCAGTGTCTAAAAATAATACAGACAAGTAAAAAATGCTCCATTGAATACGAACTTCCACTCCAAAAAATAAAAAGAACAAAAAAACAGGAATCTAGAAAAATAATTCTAAAAATCTATTAAAGAAATGCGTACTCAAAATGGTACAGGCCCATTTCTTATTCTGATAAACTCTAATGCAACACAAAGCACCCCAGGTTCCAAGCAAATTCGGGATATAAAGACATATTGACCAAAAACAGACATATAAACAACTTGATATCTGAAGTCACTATTCAGGCATTACCAATTAGCAATCGTCATATAAAAATAAGACTCTAAGTATGTAAATACACAGCTAAATAATCAAAAGTAGATGAAACAGGATAATGAGCAATCACGTGAGCTGAGGAGAGTAAACCCGATAGATTCGTTCTCGCCAAAGCAGGACACTTGTAGGATAGAATCAACCGAGCCATTCAGTCCAAAATACTGAGGAAATCAATAAACCCCCAAAGAGGTCAATTTCCAGTGAAGGGGTCAAAACCCAGAATATGAATATCCACACACACACACTAATGAACTGTAAAGCCCTAAATCAGAACCAGAAGCAAACGAAAAAAACTGAACAATTCTGCTGGGGTGTAAGACCACTTTGAACTAATAATTAAACCCTAACCAATTTAACAAATCAAAACAAAATAATGAATGAACCAAATTGAAATTTAACCCTAAAATTGAAATTTAACCAAATTGGAATTTAACCCTAAGAATGAATGAACCAATTTAACAAGGCACACAAATTGATTTGACATACAAACCTACAAAATAGAGGTCAACGGAGTAGTAGATCAGTCGGACCTGGAGCCGATCGT